>VXBZ01000402.1:188400-222502 GCA_013399135.1 Heliornis fulica | reverse complement strand
AAAAAAAAAAAAACCCACAAGCAACACAACAAAAAAAAACACAAACCAAACAAAGAAACCCAACCCAAACCACAGTATTTGGATTCAGGTAAAAGATTCACTTCTGCAAAGTAAAAAAGACACAATATGGGAAAAAAATTTTAAAATAATTTGAAAGGAATGGCATGGAAGTTGTGAGCCTGAAAAATACATGAAAATCAAATATTAGCACACAAGGATATAGAAACAAAAGTAAAAGGTATTGGAGAGACAGAAAACCAGAAACCTTTGCAGTTAATTTACCACAAGCAAAGAAACCAGGTGACATTCTACACAGCTAAAAGCTTCCAGGGAAAACAAACAAACAAACCCAAAGAAACAAAAAAGAACAGATCAGCAGTATCAGCTTCTTGATTTAGAAAATGCCCCTGAAATATAAAAAAGCCTGAGTAGAATAGATATTTTTATGGAACCATAAAGGCCAGCCCAAAGGCTGTAAGAGTATTAATAAAATGATCACGAGCTTTCTAAGGAAGTCATCTGATCCTTGTTTAAGTTTCCACTCTAAGAAAAATGATAAACAAATCTGCAAAAGGTTGATATCCAGGAGGATGATGTGGTGATTGCCCAGGATTGTGCATTGAACTGATTTCTGAAATCATTAGAACCCACAGGGCAGCAGATTTTAATATAAGTACCATTTATCTCAGTCATTCACAAACAACAGAAATAACTTAAAAGGGCAATGAAGGACAGTACTGTATTTTGTTTTTTCCAGTGTCCTGGTTTCAACAAGGAAATAGTTAATTTTCTTCCTAGCAGTTGGTATAGGGCTGTGGTTTGGATTTAGGATGAAAATAATGTCGATAACACACTGACATTTTGAGTCATCGCCAAGCAGTGATGAACTTTCCAGCTTCTCATACTGGCCTGCCAAGGAGAAGTGCGGGGGGGGCAGTGCCCAAGAATCTGGGAAGGGACACAGCCAGGACAGCTGACCCAAACTGGCCAAAGGAATATTCTATACCATATGATGTCATGTTCAATATATAACTAGTGCACTGGCCTGGAGGCAGCTCAGCTCAGGAACTAGCTGAGCACCAACTTCAGGTAGTGAGACATTGTGCTGTGCATTACTTGCTTTGTAAAAGCTTTTGTCATCATCATCATCATCATCATTATAATTTCCATTATCTTCCTTTTCTGTCCTATTAAACTGTCTTTATCTCAAGCTTTGCTTCCCCCCCCCCCAACTGTCTCCCCATCCCACTTGGTGGGGAGGGGGCAATGACCAAATGGTTTAGCTGCCAACCACGTTAACCCATGACATCCAGCAAGCCTGTATGTCCCACAAACAGCAGTTGGGAAGCAGGGAGAAGGGATGGAAGCAAAAAGCTGTGGTATGTATGTGTTTCTATGCATCTGTATGTCTATATGTATGCATTACACTCCTAATTAACAGAGCAAAGTGAGTTTCAACAGCTGGTGCTCTTAGTGTTCAAGTGCTACCACATATACCCCCCTCCAACCATCAGAGAGAATTCCAGTTCGCTCTGTACCATAGCTACTGTACCTCCAAAATCCTGCTGGCAATATGTATACCCCGTCTACCACAAGTGATCAATCTGCACTTACAGTAACACCCTTCTTCTAATATTAATTATAAGTGCTTTCAATAGTACTGATGAACATGTGGGCCTCATTATCTTTCTTAATTACAAACTTTCTGGAGGCAGATGAAAAAATCTGGAAGATGAGATACACAGAAAAATTACATTAAATGAATACTCAGATTGCACACATTATGAACTTAGGAGATGCACAACGTGTAAAGAAAATTCAACATCTTGTTCTTTACTCATCATTATATTCCTTTTAGCTAATTAATCATATTATAATCCTTCCAGGGGGCCTCTAGAGTACTCAAGATAAACCATGCCTACTACTCAAAGCAGGTCCATAGGAAATAGCATGCCAAAGCACTCGTGTCTTTGAATATAAACGGGGTTTTTTGGAAAAAAATGAATGCGTTCTGAAGGCTGTGGGTCCCACTGACATCCCAAGGGCACCACATAGCAGCCTGAGGGCAAAGGAGGCCCCAGTTCCTACATCATCAAGGCATTTTGACAGGTAATATCTTACTTTTTTTTTGTGAAAAATGTGGGCTCCTGCTGGATTTTGCCACTGTCTGAATTTCTGGAGGATCTAAGAATTGCTGTTGTGCCTAGAAACCAACAAGTGGTGAGCTAGGAGAATCCATACCCTACCAAAGATACCTAGAATATTTTCCTCCCTGTTTTTATCACTAGCAGTGATTCAGGATTAGTGATTGCATGAAGTAGGAACTGATGGCATCCACATTCCAGTTAGCCTAATTTCAAAGTGTTAAATATTAGTGTTGCTTTGGAAAGTGAGCCTTAAACAGAGGTGATTACAACAACTCCTATATAAAGAAGAGTATAGTAATAGAGGTATTCATGTAGTGTGTAAAGTCCAAGTCAGATCTCAGGACTTTGCACAATGCAAACACAAAAGATGACAGTAAAAGAGCCAAAGAGCATATGGCATGTATGGATGATAGCAGAAGGGTAACGACAGTCAAGACACGTCACTGTATCAGCCAGCTACCGTCGCAGTCAGCACAGCAGACTGCAGTCTCAGTCTACCTGATGGTAAACCAGCAAGGGCCTCAATAGTTTTACGGAAAGATACGAAAGAAGCCAACTTAAATAAAAAATTGTCCCCGTGAAATAACTCCTTCCCTGTGCAGGTTTGCTGCGAGAACTTCTGTTGTTTATTAGCAGAGGAGGGGCGAGAGCAGATATCTGCAGCAGGGCAGGCCCATCGGAGGTCAGTGCGCAGCCACCGACCATTGACTTGTGATGCATAACTGCCTGAGAAGTGGGCTGACTTCGACATAAAGCGTAGGCCTTTCTAGGTCACTTGGCTGAAGTCTGCTGTGCCGTGTACGTGAAAGTCTGCCAAGATCAGCTGACAGCCTAATAACAACGTTTCTCCAACTACTGATTCACTCAGTTTTGTTTTTTTTTTTTTCCAGGGATTCACTGTATATCTACTTCATTCTGCAAAGCTAATGAATACATACAGCATTATAAATAAATTGTATGTTTAGCTGATGCTCAGTCAGAACACTGAAATGAAGGTAACTACATAAGAAAAGCAAGATGCAGTAAAGGGCCCCTCTGCCCCTGCTCTGACTTCACTGGCCCTGCGTGGAGCCAGGAGTTGGACTCAATGATCCATATGGGTCCCTTCCAACTCAGGAAATTCCGTGATTCTATGATTCTATGCAAAGCAAGACACGAAGACACACACACCGGAGCTGCGACACTGCTGGGATCTGAGCCCCCTAGACTTTTGGCAGCAGTGCCCTGTGGAGATGGTGTTCAGCAAGTTTTGAGGTCAAAAGCAGCAACGTTCTGCTTTGTGGCCATTCTGCCCTTAGCAGGGGCAGCAGTCAGCCCCAATTTAGCTCCGAGCTCGCAGTAAAAACCATGTACTTTGAGGAGATGTATGAAGGCTGAAAACAGCAAAGCTGCAGAAAACGCAAGTTACCATAAAATTATTACCAAGTCCTTGCCAGGATTGCCAAGTGCCTCCATGAGTATTCAGTGTAATTGATGAGAGGTAGCATTTGGAGAATGGCAGAAAAAAAAACAAAAAACAAAGGAATGGCAATCACCCTGGGCTAGAAATTCAGCTAGTTTAAATCGAGGAGCTTCAGGATTTGATCCCTTATCTAATCTATCTGTCTACAAAGTACCTACCTTTTAGATTGAAACTCATCACCAGACTTGTTCTTTGAATGCTTTCTGATTGTTACCCTAAGGCCCATTCTACACTCACTTCTGTATTTTTAACTTTTTAATTCAATGCATCCTGTACCACCCATTGCCTTCCTTTTAATCCCTGCTGAGAGAGAAAAAAGCCTGAATTAGTCATAGAGCTTCAGTCAAGAGTAAATTTCTACCCTCTTTGTCATCAATGATTCTAATGAAAACTGCACTTCTTACTTCATAAACTACAAAATGCTTCTTCTATGAACTACAGTCCCATAATCAGATTTTGTAAAACTCCACTGGAATCAACTTCTGATGTTACAAATTAGCATCATATGGTCTTCTTGCAGTATAACATTTCTTCGACCTTCTTCCAAAGTTGAATAAAATGCAGAGATTGCACCCAGAATCTAGTAATTTTTTCCTAAAGCCATCATATGGGGACTGGAAAATCACGCTGGGACAGTATTCTTGCAGGGGAACAATTTAATGGATACCATCCAAAGTAAACTTCTGGTTCAAATTCCACAAATGTATCAAAAATTCAAAGTACAGTGAGCAGGAACTGTGGCTACAAACCCCTACGAAATTACGTCCTGGTGTATTTCAGGTTATACATTTAAAACTGAGCTATCTGAAAACAGCGGAAATTTCTGAAAACATGGTCCCCCGCCCTTCTAGAACATTTTCCTAGTGCTTACATCTACCCATAACGGAGCCACAATGATAAGTGGTTTTACATACACAGAACTTGTGTCTCTGAAGCACTAGAGACCCTCACCTGCTCTCAGCTTCAAGTGAAGGACCTGTGTTAACTACCTCCATCTGCCCCAAATACTGTCCCCATTTCCCCCATCCCCCCAGGTCTATCACTCTGCCCTCCCTGTTTCCCCTACATCCTCCCTGCTCACACTGTTCTCTTTTCTTTCCTTCCTACCTGGGAAGTCCTTCAAAAGATGAATGATACTTAATTATGCTGGGAACACTGGGAGGGAGAGCACTGCCCTGAGGGGCTGCCAGAAAACCAGCATCAAACTTAATGCCAGGCCTTGTTTTATTCAGCCGTTTAACTTACCAATTAATTATACAGTAAATAAAGACTAGTTCCATGGGGAGTCAAAGTGCAATCCTGACAATCTTGCTGGCAACCACACATCCCCCGATCAGGGAAAATTACATTATGACAAACTTTGTGATTAATGAATTAATGGTATTCAATAGCGTGACAGCTGCAGTATTGCCCATGGCCACTGCTCTATAGTTCCATGGCTGCTTAAACCCCTGCATGACTCATGGAGGGGATTTACAGTACAGACCTTGTGCATGATGATGAAATTTTGGACTCGGTATCTTCTTCACCTAGAATCCAGACCAACACGGAGTTCAACTCAACAGCGAGAGTCCACTCCCTTTGTGTGGCTATTACGCTGTCAGGTGGGTACCCCAGGCAACACCATCTGAAAACAGCACCCCCAGTGGCATGGTAACTTCTTCATCACCCAACCCAAACCCTACCTGTATCAGTGAATAGCCAGACACGTGGGGCAGCACCCCTTGCCTCACCACCTCCATGGACACATCCACTGTGACTTCCCGCGGCCTCAGCAACATTCAGAATCATATAATCACAGAATCATAGAACATCAGGAGTTGGAAGGTACCTCAAAAGATCACCTAGTCCAACCCCACTGCCCAAGCAGGATCACCTGATTAGATCACACATTAAAGCACTTCTGACTCAGGAACTGCCAGGGACAGTAACATATACATTCTATGTCTGTCATTCCAGTCCGTTAAGAGAGCATGTTGATCAAACTGACAGGATTTTACAAAATCCAGTGTTCTTCCTATTTCTTTAGTAGAACCAGTGGCCTTTACAGTAAAGAATACATAGAAGAAACTATGCAAAGTTCTCTCATAAGATGCACAGTAAGTCTGAGAGGGTTTTTTCAGTTTGAGTAGGAATGAAGCACTCTTTCAAAAGTTGCTATCCAAAAATGTATGATGCAAAATCACAGTGATTTTATTAATCACACCATAAGGATAATCAGCAGAGGAACTACCAGAATACATTACCATCTTTTTCCCAATTTTATATTTGACTTACTTGGAAAGCAGCAAAGGAATCATAATTTTAAAATGTGGGACTGGAAGGTTGCCTAAGTCTTTAATGTCGGATGAAAGTGCACGCTGTCAATTACATTTTTGTCCACAAGTTAATCATGCAATTCAAAGTTTCACAGCTTAAGTTCACATGTTTGTTTTGTAGTTTAAAGAACCACATCTCATACACTGAAGAAAATCAAATGCCATACACACCAGAAATCAGTCTTCTTGCTTCCAAATCACCATTTCACTCACCAAGCAAACTTTCTTAACTTGCTGTGACATTATCAGGTTTGACTTTATGTGTTTTTCATTCTAAGAGTGTTGATTTATGAGAAGAGTCAGACTCCTGGCATGGTTTCTGCTGCACTAGGCATGTCTTCCTCTCATCCAGTAGCTAGTGACCTAGTGAAGATGTCAGACTTCACTTGAAACAGTACCAGGATCTTTACTGCATACAGACCACCTGATGCACCTACATACATGGAAGCTCAGGAACTGCTTCAAACATGTCTTAGGTGGAAGAGCAATATCCAGAAGAGACTGAAAGAGGAATGCACCACCTGACTTCAATCCAATCCGTTCTTTTCTGTGTCAGTGCAATAAAACATTGATTGTACTTGATTTCAGTCATGCCAGATGATATCAAATGCAGGAAGAGGCTGCCTGACTCCCACAAAGCAGAACAAGGAACAGGGAAGAAAGAAGGTTACAAGATGAAGAATGAGTTAGGAATGAAATAAGAGAGGAAACCCAGGGAAATTGGAAGGATCTTGGTGGGAGGGAATGAGGAAAGTAGCAAAAGTAGAACAGGTGCATAGAGGCATGAAACAGAGCTCAGATAATGTGGTTCGAGTAATCTGATGCTGAGAGAGAGACACACATCATAGTTTATCACTTCTAATACTGAACCATATACTGGAGCAGAGCTCTTTGCCTTTTTATTTTAAGAGGGCCAAATTAGGAAAGTAAGTGAGTAAAGAGTAGGTGGGTTGCAAGGATACAACAGATGGGATGTGGACAAACCTAGTACAGAAGTGGGAAGGGAAAAATGACACCCTGTGCAGCACAGAGAGATGAAGGAGGGAGACATTTGGTGCAGTACAAGGCAGGATCCATGGTATGGATACGAAGGTCTCATGATGACACAGGAGACGCTGGTCTTGAAATTCAGCTGTCCTCCAGAGTATTGGCAATACCTTGAACTTCATTCCAGACATTGAAGATGCTGAAGATTCAGGAAACTGGATTCATAACTAATAAGAAAACCTACCCAGGAGGTGGGAGCTTTCTTTCCCAACCCAAATTTTCACTCAACCCTTAGGTTCATAAAAGAGCTTTCAAGGTCACTAACATCATATGACAGCCAGAGAAATGAGCATGCAATGCAATCAATTGCAAGATCTTGCTGTTTTGAGCAATTATTTCTGGAGATGAAACATTTTGACCAAAGGTTTTGTAACGGCTTCCTGAGAGCACATAACGGTAAAGACAACTCTAGCGTCAACGTTTGGCAGGAAGCATCCTTCAGCTTCGGACGGACACCTCTGTATGACCCAGAGTCAAAAGCAACCATACATCTCGAATGTCTCAATGCTCCTCTGCTGTCAGCATACAGCTGTGAAACCCATCTACAAAGCATTCTGCAGACACTAGACACCACAAATGACTGACATAAGGGTGGACAAGCAGTGACTCTGCAGATTCAACTGGCAGCTAATCGGGTTTGAAATGGAGGATTTTGTGTCTTTTCTTCATATGCCTATGTGTAGCTTGTGCTTCCTAAAAAGCAAATTTCCAAAAATCTTTATGAGAAAATTTGGAGAAAAAGCACATGCACATTTTAGAAAAATGTCAAGAGGCAGCTTCTGCAGATTTAATCTCCTGACCCTATGATGCACCATTAAGATATACATTGGCTTAAATCATATAATCGCACAGCTCTCTCAGCACATATTGAAAAAAATATGAAGACTAAATGCAGGTGGAAAAATAGTGTTTAAAAAACCTATGAGCATAAATAATCATCAGAATTCTGGATTGTTTCTTCAGAAATCTGTTATTCTTGTAGCCTCGTGTATCAAAAGCTCTGGCTACTTTTTGAAATCAGAATCTTCTTAAGGAAAAAATAATAATAAAAAATATTCTTTGAATCTTTATAGGAATTAAATTGATGCACTGGAACTCTGCATTAGATTTTACACCAAGCTAAAAGCCCTCCAGTCTTCACCAACACAGCAGTGAAATGCAAGAACATGCACAGCATAAGGAGCCACATACCAAGGAAGGAGAGCTAAACTAGGCACTTCTCCAGGGGTGTAAATCTGTGTAGGAACTGGGCCTGAAATCCTACTTCTCCTTTCCAGTGATAAAGAACTCATATTCTGTACAGCATAGAGAGCATGTTGAACATCTTTGTCAGCAATATGGACAATGGGATCAAGTGCACCCTCAGCAAGTTTGCTGATGACACCAGGGCCTACATCTCCAGCCTGGACAGGCTGGAGATGTAGGCCCATGCAAATATCATGAAATTCCACAAAGCCAAGTGCAAGGTCCTGCATGTTCATCAGGGCAGTCCCAAGCACAACCACTGGGCTTGGCAGAGAGTGGATTGTGAACGGTCCTGAGGAGAGGGACTTTGAGAGTCGGGATACTGGACTGCATCAAAAGAAGTGTAACCAGAAGGTCAAAAGAGGTGATTCTGCCCCTCTACTCCACTCTTGTGAAACCTGAGTACAGCATCCAGCCATGGGGTCCCTAGTAAAAGAAAGGCATGATGCTGTTGAAGCAAGTGCATAGGTGGGCCACAAGAGTGATTAGAGGGTTGGTGCACCTCTCCTGTGAAGACAGGATGAGAGAGTTGGGCTTGTTCAGCCTGGAGAATGCTCTGGTGAGACTTTATTCCAGCCTTCCAGTGCACGAAAGGGGGCCTAAAAGAAAGACAGAGAGGGTCTGTTTATGAGGTCATGGAGTGCCAGGACAAGGGGCAATGGGTTTAAACTAAAAGCAACTAGATGTAAATTAGATATAAGAAAAAGGTTATTCAGTGCGAGTGTGGTGAGGCCCTGGCACAGGCTGCCCAGAGATGCTGTAGCTGTCACCTCCCTGACAGTGTTCAAGGCCAGGCTGGATGGGGCTTTGGGCAACCTGTACTAGTGAAGGTTATCTCTGCCCATGGCAGAGAGGTTGTAGATGATGTATAAGGTCCCTTCCAATCCAAAACATTCCATGATTATATGAAATTTGAAGGCTACCTTTGACAGAAGATCAAAACTGGAGAATAATTTTTTTTCCATCTTTTATCCTGTGTTCTGCCATTTTTCAATCCAGAAATGTAATTTATATGTAATTTTTTCCTGAATACCACCTCAATCATTGAAAAAAGTAAATATTTTAAGAACAGTATATAACCATTTGGCAAGAATATCTAAGTGGTATTTAAAATATAGTGGAAATTGGAAAGAACACTGTATCAATCCATTATAATTTTTACAGTATGTGCTACATTTTAAGAACAAAGTCAAGGAATAAATGAAAATTGAAATATTTGAAAGTAAACATAAATAGTATTAGGTGAAACAAAACAAAGTACATAGCAAAATTCATTTTACCTACTGCCATGTTTATGTTTAGTTAAAACCTGAACACTATCCTTAAAGAGATTCCTTGAAAAAGATGAAGTGAATACAGCCCAAAATAAAGCTGCTAACCCCGACTGATTTTTTTACTAGTATAGCTAGTGGTTTGATTACTATTGCTCTCTACTCAACATGTCTGTATGAAATATTTTTCAAATACACTAGACCAAAT
Source organism: Heliornis fulica (assembly GCA_013399135.1). Classification (NCBI taxonomy): domain Eukaryota; kingdom Metazoa; phylum Chordata; class Aves; order Gruiformes; family Heliornithidae; genus Heliornis; species Heliornis fulica. The sequence goes on along the minus strand of VXBZ01000402.1, from coordinate 212,804 downwards.
TCACATGTAGCTTAGTGATGAGCATTTCCAAATATTTGTTCAAATTGGAAAACATGGGTGATTCACTTTGATCATTATAACAATATTTATTTCTGAAGCTGTCTGGAAAACAAAATCATATTATCATTGAAGAAAAAACTTCTCAGAGGAAAGTTTTGCATTTTAAATCAGTTGAGCGGAATATGAAGCTGACACCATACGTTGGGACAATTATTTATTACTACTTAATCAATGACAATGCTGCAACTTCAGCTTTTCTGGTTGTGTGAAATGCAGAGACTGTCATCCTGAAAATACTGCTATGCATTAGCTGAGCACTGTAAAACTTTGAAAATGCAATGCACTGTAAGAGTGTAGATATATAAGAGCCAGAGTGTTTGTGAACAACAGAAATCTATATTTTTCTGGATTGGCCCCAAGAGGTTGAACTTTACAATCAGTAAAAACATCATCTAGATGGTAGTAAAACAAAGCCATTTTACACCATTATAGAGCTTAGCGATAAAAAGCTGGAACCCTTCAAAAGATTTTGAAAATGAACAGGTACGATGACTTGTTCACTAGAGTTTTTCTTAAAGGATCATCACTTTAAAGCCAAGTCACCTTCTCAACACCACTAGCATTTGAACTTGCATCTCAGCAGGCATTATCACTGGCAGCAAACTACGCTCCTTAAGAAAATTTTGAAATATATAAAAGCAAATTTTTAATACTTTATTGATTGCCATAAAACTTTCATATTCTAGGTTGCAAAAGGTGAGGCAACATAAATGGCAAAATAACAGCATCCTTTTGCTTTCCAACCTGTTCTTGGAAGAGTTTTCAGAATAAAGGAGGAGATTCTCAATGGCCACCTAAGGAGACAGAACCAGTGATAACCACTTGCAGCCTATATTTATATTCCTCTGCCTCACTAGGAACACTGGAAGGTTTATAACCTTTGATAATTTACCCAATCTTTCACACTATTATAACCACTCTGACAGTTTTGTCAGACAGGGATCTATGTTGTCTGATATTTTTATATGGTGATGAGGAGAGCACAGCTGTAGTCTAACTTCAGCAGTGCCATATTAATTAACAGGACAGATGTCCCCAACTACTGAAGATATTCCACGTCTCTTTTCACCAGAATTATTTTTGTTTTCTTTAGACCCAGTGATAATCACTGTCTACACTTTTTGTCATAACATGAAACGCAGTTATTCACAAACTCAGTTTAAGTGGTTCTGTTCCTGTGCCAGATAAAGATAAATCGAATGTGATTTGAATATAACAAAAATTGGGCTTTAAGATTATCTTAAATTAATCTTTCTCACACACAGATGCTAGCTACTAGCATGTATTTGGTTTGTGTGACAAGGATTTGGTAGTGGGGAGGCTACCAGAGTGGTTTCTCTAGGAGGCTGACAGAACATTCCCCCATGTCCAACAGAGCCAACGCTAGCCAGCCCCAAGATGGACCCGCATCTGGCCATGGCTGAGATAATCAGCAATGGTGGTAGCACCTCTGAGATAACAGAGTTAAGAAGGGAGGGAAACAAAACAACAAAACACCAGGATCAAGAACACCAGGTGAGAAGTTGTGAGAAGCACAACCCTGCAGACAACAAGGTCAGTGAAGAAGGATGGGTAGGAGGTGCCCCATGTGACAAAGAAGAGATTCCCCTGAAGCTTGTGGAGAACACCATGGTGGTGTCCCTGTAGCCCAAGCAGGTTAACATTGGGGCAGATATCCACCTACAACCCATGGATGACCCCATGCTGGAGAAGGTGGAGGTACCTGAAGGAGGCTGTGACCCTGTGGGAAGCCTGCACTAGAGGAGACTCCTGTCAGGTCCTGTGGCCCTGTAGATAGAGGAGCCCACACTGGAGTAGGTTTGATGGCAGGGCTTGTGACCCCATGGGGGACCCATGCTGGAGCAGTTTGTGAAGAACACAGAACATTGAAGGTCACAGAACTCCTTGAAAGAGTCCAGTGCAGTGCCACCAAGATGATGAATGGAGTGGAACATCTTCCTTATGAGGACAGGCTGAGGGAGATGAGTCTCTCTAGCTTGGAGAAGACTGAGGGGTGACCTCATTAATGTTTAAAAATATGTGAAGGGTGAGTGTCAGGAGGATGGACCCAGGCTTTTCTTGGTGATGGCCGCTGAAAGACAAGGGGCAATGCATCCAAGCTGAAGAACAGGAGGTTCCATATGAACGTAAAATTTTTTCACTGTGAGGGTGACGGTGACAGAGCACTGGAACAGGCTGCCCAGAGAGGTTGTGGAGTCTCCTTCTCTGGAGATATTCAAGACCAATCTGGACACATTCCTGTGTGATTTAATCTAGGTGATCCTGTTCAGGCAGTGGGCTTGGACTAGATGATCTTTCAAGGTTCTTTCCAACTCCTAACACTGTGATTCTGTGATTCTGTGAACTGCAGTCTGAAGGAAGGACTCGTGTTGAAGACATTCATGAAAGGACTGTCTCCTGTGGGAGGGACCCCACACTGGAGCAGGGGAAGAGTGTGAAGAGTCCTCCCCCCAAGGAGGAAGGAACGGCAGAGACAACAATGTGATCAACTGACCACAACCTCAATTCCCCATCCTCCTGTGCCACTGTTGGGGACGATGTAAAGGAATCAGGACTAAAGTTAAATCCGGGAAAAAGGGAGGAGTTGGGGGAAGGTGGTTTTAAAATTTGATTTATTTCTCATTACCCTACTATGATTCTATGAAATTAATTTTACCCAAGTTGTTTTACCCATCATAGAAATTGGTGACTGATCTCTTCTTGTCCTTGTCTCAACCCACACAAGCCTTTTGTTATATGTTCTCTTCCCATCCGGCTGAGGAGGGAAGTGATAGAGCAGCTTTGGTGGACATCTGGCATCCAGCCAGGGTCAACTCGCTACACAGTATTACTTATGTTTCTTAAAGAGAGTAATTTTTACATGAGTTAACTTTCACATAAGAATATATTTTAAAGATACCAAGATAATATCTGATATTATGCATATAATTGCCCATCTGTTTCTACATATTACATTTAACATAACATTTAATCATTTCCTATAGAAAAGGAAGTCAATTAGATACAAACGCCGTGGAACTTTATTGAGAAACGGTTGGAAGAAAAAAAGGGAGAAATTTAAAAATACTCAGGAAACTGATTTTCTACGAAATTTCTTTTTTGACAATATACAATTGCAAGTATAGGTGAGTAACAGGGAGGAAAAAGCTAGAAGACATTACATTGTAAGGCAGTCAAAAATGGAAAAGAACCCTGACCTAGCTTTGTATTGCCAAATATAAGAAGCAGCCTAAGATTTACAAATACTATACATCATCAACTGATTAATTTCATGTAAGAGAGAGAAAATACAAAAGAGAAGATTCCAGGAAGATTTTACAGCAAGCAGCATGTTTCCAATGAAGTAATCAAACTTTCTATTACTGACAGTCTGGATGTAAAACTGAGGCATTATAGAAAAGCAACTACATTAATGCTTTTGCCAATGAAAACAAAACCATAATGGTGGCTACCGACAATTTCCTTCAATCATCTGGTGGATAATATGGGTTTCACAGATTAGTCTGGCAATTGCAACAGAGTTCCCATAAGCTAAGACTTCCAAAGCGGCCAGAAAGGCATTTGGATGTCCGCTTTATGTTTAAATTTTAACAGCTTTGGGGTGACTGAAAACAAGGGCAGCTTTCAAAAACTTGAGTCTTGCTTTCACCAACTCAGAACTGGTCTGTTGGAAGCAGACTTGCTTGAGCTGAAAGACACTGGAAACATGAAGAAACTTTACTGACTTTTGATAAGCCCAGAAAACACAGCATTATCTGACAGTGCCAGAGCTGCACTGACAAAGACTCTGGGTCATAAAGAAATACATCTGAAGTGCAAGGGGATTTTTCTGATGGTGGTGGTGATGGTGGCAGGATTTTTTTTCTTGTCTGGCAGATGGCAGTAAGATCATAGCAACAGCAATCAGATGGGTATGTAACAAATAATCACAACACTTTTTTTTTCCCCCAGACTCAAAGGACAACACAAATAGAAGAACAGATTAGGAAAAGAACAGCTCAGTTCTGCCTGTGGGATACCAGAGAGGTTAAACACAGGACAATGGTCAGCAAAAAACTCCATTGTGTGCAAAACATGGTCCAAGCACATTGAAAAGAGCACCCAGGAAAGATGACTCCAGAAAAAACGATCTCAATTCAAACATCAAAGTACCTTCAGCTATTTGGAAATTGCTTAAGGAGCTATTCAGAGAAATAGAAGAGGGAGACTCAAAGGCCACAATCCAGTGAAGAGTGGCAGCACTCGGTGTGCGGCCCTTGGCGCCTCACGCCTTGCATCCCGCGTCTGAAGGGGGCTCACTCAGCCTGTGCAGGCTGCCAGAGTGCTGCACTGCCAAGAGGGCGCAGAGCTCCCGGAACGAACAGGGAAGAGCAATGTTACAACAATCATCAGGCTGCCCAGATTTAGACTTAGTGCTTCTCCTAGGCACAGACAACTCCAAGTACACTCATTTTTAATTAATGTTGAAACTAGCTTTACAGTCTCACTGAAGAAAATCAGACCATGACCAATAACTTCACAGAAGAATGCAAGCCTAAGAACTTTCCCTTTGCAAGGCTCTTTTATGTAATTACTGATGATGATAGAAACAACCGTATCTTAGAGTGCAAGGGGTGGTGGGAGAAAGAAAAAGAAAAAAAGTTACATTTGATCCTTTTACCTTAATCCTGCTTTTCCTGACAAAGCAACTTGGTGGTGTAATAAAAGCTTTTATAAGGAACATTCTTAGGAGTTTAGTTAACGTTTTTAATAACGGCCTACGGCCTGAACCTAGTTTTTGGGTAACAGTGATGATTAGTGTAACAACTCTTTGAACCACTTTACTAAAGAAGAAATTAAATAAGATCACTCCTAAAAAGGAAAACATCAAAGGTTAAGGATTCAGATCCAGTTCCTACTGATTGATGTCATGAGCCTGGGCAAGTGACTGAGAGTATTTCTACCTAGCTCAATACCACACTACGCAAATTCCCAGAATAGACCTCATCTTAATACTGCTTATGCAACTTACAACTCTTGTAACATCACAGAAAACAAGTTGAGTGTTCCAAGGAGCTGAGTGCAGATCCATTTCTTTAGGGAACTCTTCTATTTCACGTATGTAGAGCTGAGGCCTCTTTTTTCTTTCTCTGTCTTACACTTGGCTCGGACTGAATAAGAGGTGGATCAATGTTCCCATTGCTCCTGGCTGCTGGCAAGGGTACTCTCTCTCAAGATGTCTGACAGGTGAAGGCTTCAGCCTCAGTACTCTCAAGAGAGCAATGAATAGATACTTTTTTCTTGTGTGCATAAACCAGCAAGTCACTTACTGGGTGAAAATGGGCAGTACTAAAACTACCAACCCTCTTTTCCAGAAACATTGTGACAGAAAGGATCGAGTATCCCCTGGCACCAAAAGAGCGATCTCAGTGTCTTGACTCCAGCACAGATTGTAAGTGTGGATCCTACTGCACACTGTAATCTAACATGGGCACTGGGTAGATGCCTCAACCCAGACAGGAAGGGGGCTGCAACCAAGCAACTAGCCTATGTAAGGACCTAAGGCATGTCCATGGTATTAATTTAAACAGCTTTCACTCTACTCACCATTTCTTGGCTTACCAAGTAGCTAAAGCAGCAAAAGCATGGAGTCTTCAGGCCTAGCTAGCAGCTAAGGTATGCTGGACGAGTAACAGAAGAACAAACTAATGGAAAATTATTTAGCCTAGACATATCAATACCATACAAGTAAAGTTTCAGGGGAAATTATAAAATGCTTAAATTTTTCACAGGGCATTTCTTTTTGTAGTGATTGATAAACCCGAGGAAACAAACACAGGTATTTTTAAAGGAGTACTGTCATCAAGTTAGGAAAAAGCACAGTTAAAAGGTCACAAGAGCAAAAATTAACCCCCCACAAAATCAAAGTAATACAAATTTTTATACATTCAACAACTACAAAGCATGTACTGCTTGACAAAAAATGAAAAGAAAAATGGAAAAGGAAAATGATTTTATGTTTCTGTAAGCTGAGTGAAAAAGCAAAAAATGAACAGGTTTCAGAAATAGAAGAAACCTCCAAACTACTACCTTGTCTTAGCCAAAAGGTCTCTCACTGTGGGTTATCTTAAAAGTACTATGGTTGCCCAATTGTAATATATTCTTTCCTTTGTGTCTTGTGGGCTTAGTTTGCCTTAAAAGTCAAAGTTTATACAATTTATGAACAAAAGCTTGTCTTGCTGACATTATGCAGGATCCTGAATTTATGTTTTCTTTATCATAAAATCTGAGCTGAAGCTTGAATTCTACTAGATTTTCTAAATATATTCAACACAAGCTACAGACTGTTACAACTTCTGTATTACTGGGCTAACCATATTTTTAGGGGTTTGGGTTTTTTTTTACAAAGTGATATTTAAGAGCATGTGCTGGCTGCTAGACCACATAAGCTAAAAGTGTTGGGTTTTTTCCCACCCACACCACCTGAATGGCTCAACTGATTTCTCTCTCAGGTGAGCACACCATCAGTGACTAGAATGAACAGAAATAAGGTATTTCTCCACCAAAAAAAAAAAACATCAATTGTGATGGTCAGCAATATGGACTACTGGCATAACAAAGACATTCTTGTATGCATGCTGGACAGTTTGCCCAGCCGTTTTGTCTCCCTTGCCAGTGGTGCTGTCCTAATGCCTCTAAAGAATGTCCAAAACTAAAGACATCCCTGGTCAAAAAATCCAGTAGAAGATGCTCTCCACCTATACTTGCTTCTGGAGTTCATAACAGTTCCAAGAAGGAGTTCTGCATTTGTGTGCTCCCAGCAGTGCCCTGGGTCTTGCCACCTCTATTCATTACCCAGGTTACTTTTTCTTTTCTTCTGCTCTCCTTCCTTTTTCTTCCAAATTAGCAGTCTAGCGTTGATAATAATAGTAGGAAGTGGCAGAATGAATGACCTTTCCCATTTAATTCAATGACATAAATATGAAACATCATTTACTCGGCTCGTAGGTCTGCTAAAGACAAATTCACCTGTGACACATGCATCAAGATAAATTCATATCTCTTTCTAATATACTTCCATTAGTATCAGATTTATCATCCATTCCTCTAAAGTCTTGAGTACCACCCATGCAGTGTAGGAGAAGATGACTCTACTCAATTCAACAAGATTCTATTTTAAAAACTCACAGCACACACACACTGAGAGCTGCGACTTCATTCAGGCATATTTGCTTAAGCTGCTGTCTCCTTTGTTGCAACACTGAGCTGAAAATGGATATGTAATCCATTGCTTATACATACCCTTTATTAACATTTGGTTTAAGACTCTGCCTGTTCTTAAGCTACATCTACTAATCTTTTCTCCAAGAATCCCAGTTTTCCAACTCAAGCCACAGAGGTATGCAAGTTTTCCTTTGGAAGTCCACAGTTCTATGAAATACTGAATGTCATCATGTATGTACTGCAGTACACCTGCAGTACCTGACACATCACTCCTTTAAATACAAATCTGATGTCAAATATGACATCTATGCACATCACTGAGACAGACCCATTTTTTCCTGTTAGATAAGCACACATACATTTCCTGTATATGTAAACATAAATTGAATAAATGTTTCAAACTGGCATGCTTCCTTCAACCAACCCTTTTATCTCCTCTGAGCCACTAATCCCTGAAAAACTGGTTCTATTTGACCTTTGGATTTCAAAGTAGTAAAAAAAGATGTTGGACTAGGAGAAAGACATCCCTACAAAATCAAATTCACCAAATTCAAAGCCAGTCCTACCCGTGATGGTTTTCCTTCCTTCCTCTCCCCTTCATTTCATCTCCCCATTCCTTTGTCTTCGCATCTCACGGTGGTTCTGTTATGCATCAGAGACCAGTTCTTAACTTCCTAACTGCACTTCCCAAGTTAAATAAATAAGCTTTACTGTCACTGCACTCATTCTCATTGGATTTCCTTTCACTAAAGATGCATTTCCCCAAGATGCACATTATTTTGGGGGAACCTCTCTGCCTTTCTCCTGCTTTGCTGCAACAAACTGATATTCCCTTCTACATGTAACCACAGTTATCTATGGGAATAATGAGGATAGGCCTGAAATGTAAGTGGATTTGTTTGGCTAGACATTACCTTATTACCAAACCGATCACTAACTGCAACCAAGAAGATTCATGAGGTCTCAATGACATATGAAAGAACCAGAAAGACTCTATCCAGAAATATTTCATGTTTATTAGTAGCTACTTGGTAGGCAATTCTTGCTGCTTACATGGCTTAGTTTATAGCTACATGAGCAATATTCCTCATAGCAGCAGAAGGCAAGCTAATACAACAAATATGAACTAAGCAGTGACTATCTACCTTTTCTTGCTACCAATACATTTCAAGGAAGTAGCACAAGAAGGGCCCGAGTAGCGAAAAGATAAGAACAGTGACAAAAAGGGTATGAAAGAAAACCACTCTCGTAAACTCCATTAGTGCCTGTCAGCTCTCGAAAAGCAGTGACTCAGTCACCATTATGAGGATAAATAGTCCTTATAAGGATGAATTTTATTAACTCTATTTCGCAGCATTCCTGTTTACAATTATATTCATCTTATTACATAAGCAAGACAAGAAATAGCCTCTTTTTTGTTTGGAGTTTATTTTTTCTTTCTTCTATTCCTTGATGTATTGTGCAGATCCATATGGAAATTGTATATTTAAAAGAATCTGGCTATGGCAAAGTGTATGTGTCAACATGTATGTGTATGTGGAGGGGGCAGGGGAGAATAGTTTGAGCATCTAGCTTTCAATTCTTCTTTTCTTTAGACCTGGCCTGTTTCAGAAGCAGCATATTCTACTATTCAGTTTATCTGCCGGGAAAAAGGACAACAGACCTTGCAAAGGATTGTTTTGTTCTCCATATCCTCTGTCAGCATCCCACAAAGAGACTAGAGCCTTACAGCCAAACAAGGCAACTAACAGGCTAATGAGAACAGCTTGCCTGTTCAATTGCGCAGCTGATAACAAAGATGGAGGCATTGAAAGCAGATATAGAGTGAGCAAAAGAGAAAAGAAAAAAAAAAAAGTAAAAAATAAATTAAGATTTGCCCATATTTTAACCTACTCTACACTTGGCACAAAGAAGTATAAACCAGATGTGCATGGGGGCAAAGAGGCCATTTGCATTCCTAAATGGAAACTAATTTAGGACCCAATATATTCTATCAAGTTGGTAGAGATACCGTCTCTTCCAAAGCATGGTTTAGAGCACCTAAATTAAGTTTGCTAAATGCTAACAAAGGTCAGTGAATTTCCCACTGGGGCACCTGCCTGTCTCCATCATTTTGATCGGCAGCCTAGGCACTGAGGTACCTGATGGGAATTCCTCTCACATGCTTATGTGGATGGGAAAGCATGTCAGCAAATAAAGAAGTAAAGAAAATTACACAGATATCCAATAACACACACCAAAAATACCTACTTTAGGATTATGCTAGCTGGCTACTGAAAGAGCTTTTTTTTACTTCAACAGTCATAGTGAGACTACAGTAGACACAAGAAGAAAGAGGTTATAAAAGAAAATAACTATATGATTGTCCCAGTTTCAGCTGAGATAAGAGTTAATATTCTAGCAGCTGGTGTAGTGCTGTGCTTTGGATTTAAGATAAGAATAATGTCACTAACACACTGATGTTTTAGTTGTAGCCAAGCCATCTAGGAGTTTCCAGCTTCTCATTCTGCCCTGCCAATGAAAAGGTAGGGGGTGCCCAAGAGGCTGGAACAGCGAGGACAGCTGACCCACACTGGCCAGAAGGATATTCCATAATGTATGATGTCACACTCACGACGTAATGGAGGGCTGGTTGGGAGGCAGTTCTGCCTGTGCTGCGCTTCACTTGCTTTGTCTATTATTTTATAATCATTATAATTTGCCTTCTTTTTCTGTCCTATTAAACTCTCTTTATCTTTTTTATCTCAACACACAAGGTTTAACTTTTTTTTTCTACCTTTCTGATCCTTTCCCATATCCCACTGAGGGGAGAGTGAGCGAACGGCTGTGTGGTTGTTTTAGCTGCCAGCTGGGTTAAATCAGGACAATGATATTTTGTAAATCCAAGTACTGCTGTTAGAAGAGCTTCATAAGCACATGTCTTCCCTAAGTGATTAAATGCCCATGGGAAATGTTTTCCCTTTCCAAGGCAAATTTCCTTATGGTAGTGCTACTCACAATGTGGGGTATCCAGTAAAGCCACAACAGTGAAAGACATTCTTCTTCATGAAATTAGTAAGCTAATGGCATCAAAGAAAGTATTTATTTTGTTACATTGTAGGAACATTAACTGAAATACAGGATTTTCTAACTTATTTTTAATGAAAAATAAGGATGATCTAAAATTCCTGAAACAACAGACTAGAAGCAGTGTGAAGCAGCAATCTAGGCAGACCACTATAACAAAAAGAAATATTTATGTAAATTTGTAAAAGTACTTTTCAGCTTACCATCAGCTCCTGCTGAGACAATTATCGATCAATATTCTGTCAAGTATAACATAATTCTAGAGATTTATTTTCTTTGTCCCTCACCTTAACCTAAGACCTGCTGAATTTCAATTGAAGTAAATAAATCATCTTTACTTTTTGACCTTTTAAAAAATATTCACTGAGCACATTTTATCTCTATCAAATTTGATGTTCTAAAGGGATTCAGGTGGCTGTGTTAGCATACTGACCTTATACAAGTTCTAGGATAACTATGATGCAGAGCATAATACTTTCAGTAGAAATTAATAGTTACCCACCATCGCACACTGATCATTTGGGTCTAGGTTGAACCTTACATAAAAGGCAGCACAAACATGTGCTGCTCTACAAAAGATCTGCATGATTCGGAAGACAAAACTGCCAGGGCCCACATCATTCATCAAAATAGGCTCCTCATAAATGCAAGTTGACACTTTACGTGGAAATGCTCCTGGAAGATTACCCATCCCTTCCTTCAGCAAGCATACCTCAGCACACTGCTCTCAATAAAATTCACATCTTCAAAATAAATGGTGTAGAGCTTACAAGGGTCCACTAAAGAAGATCAGAGACAACCCAATGCCAGTCTCAGGTCTCTGCATGAGCACAAGCCTTCTCCTCCACCTTCTCAATTGATTATATGGGTGAAAATTTGATGCAACTCACTGGGAAATCCCTGAGCACTGAAAAAATGTGGCCAACTCACTGTGCTGTAGTAGAAATGGTGCCACCATGGCTTGGTCCCCTGAATTCTACCAGTCACAGATTACACAGAGGACACTGAGAACGCACTTGACAGGCTCCCGCAAACCCCATCCCCGTGGTGCTACCAACACAAGAACAAAATCTCACCCTAAATTGTGCAGATGGGTCTGGGGTGCAGAGGTTAGAATCAAGTCCTCCAGAAACCCGGAGAGGTTAAAATACCTGGTTTGCATCTCCCATATATGACAGCCATACCTTCCAAACTGCTTCAGAGAGGGCTGCTGTACTCCTCTGGCATTTGCTGGTTACGGTGTTTATTATAGCTCAGACAATTAAAAACATTTTTTAAAAAATATTTCTGAATTATATTTTTAAGTTCACCACTCACTGTGTGTCTATTCCCCAGTTTTCAGTCACCCAACCAGCCCATCCATGAGGGCAAAAGAATTTTCCAACCTTCCCAAGCCATCTTTACTGAATGTGTCAATACTTGCACCAAATATCAGAGCAAATAGGATCTTCAGTGCAGTCATCCTTCAGAGACGTCAAACCAAAAGGTAACAGGGAACTTTCTATGAATCTAGTTTTTCTAATTCATATAAAAACATACTATCAGCATATCAAAAGTCAGATATTTTTAAATCGTATATTCATAAAATGAAATGTCAGCTATTATCTATTCAATCCATTCATCACTGTAGCTCTGTATACCTGTCTTGTCTTAAGTTAGTAAGGAAACTGTCTGGAATAGATGCTACCATTTTAAGACTAATGGTTTTTACCTTCAAAAAATAGTCAGGGCTTGTGCTCAACCAAAAATACAGGTACCCCCAGTACTGCAGAATTTCTAGTTTACTCAAATTTTGAAAAGCAAATAAAATAAAAAGCAACAAAAGGGAAACCTTCATGAACATGGAAGCATGGCAATGACATTCATTCCCTAAGTCAGTCTGAGCTGTCCACTACACAGATTTGGGCTGAAAAGCACCCATAGTTAGGAACACAACTCATTACAAAACACCGAGAGGTTATTCTTGAGAATGTGTTCTTGGTTTGGCATGGCCAACAAACCATGTTGTTTATTGGAATCACAGAATAAGGAGTTGGAAGGGACCCATGAGGATCATCAAGTCCAAATCCTGGCTCAGCACAGGGCCAGCCAAGTCAGAGCACGTGACTGAGTGTATTGTCCAGATGCTTCTTGAACTCAACCAAAATCGGTGCTATGAGCACTTACCTGGGGAGCCTGTTCCAGTGCCCAACCACCCTCCCAGTAAAGAACCTCTTCCTAATGTCCAACCTAAACCTCTCCTGCCACAGCTTCATGCCATTTCCTCGGGTTTGATCACTGGTCACCAAAGAGAAGGGATCAACACCTGCCTCTTCACGCCCCCTCATCAGGAAGCCATAGACACAATGAGGTCTCCCCTCAGTCTCCTCTTCTCCAGGCCGAACAAACCAAGGGACTTCTGCCTCTCCTCATAATACTTCCCCTTCAGACCCTTCACCATCCTTGTTGTCCTCCTCTGGACACTCTTCAATACTTTTGTGTCCCCCTTGTACCGTGGCCCCCAAAACTGCACACGGCACTCAAGGTGAGGCCACACCAGCACAGTGCAGAGTGGGAGAGTCACCTCCCTGAAGCGGATGGTCATGATGTGCTTGATGCACCCCAGGATACAGCAGTCCCTCCTGGCTGTCAGGGGACACTGCTGGCTTGTGTTTAATTTGCTGTCAATCAAGACACACAAACCTCTCTCAGCCTGGGTGGCCTCCAGCATCTGATCCCCCAGGCTGTATGAGCAGCCCGAGTTGCCCCTGGAAAGGGGCAAATGGTTTTCTCTGGCTGAGTTTACATTAGCTCTTAAGGGCATTGTGATGGCAGTGTGCTAACTCTGTATTTTTCTTGGTTCCAAATCGGTCCAGCTCTCAGCAGAAGGGACAGTGGCACTACAGCATCTGGGGAGCTTTGAAGAAATCTGCTTGTCACACCATTTTTTAACCCCGATGGAATTAAAGACTGAATAGTTACCATAAAACACTTACAGCCTGGCAGTGTCCTCTTGTGCACCCATGCTCCGTGTGGCTGCTTTAGGCAACTGGAGACCCATATGTCTGACCTTCTAATGAAGGCACTCCTCAGCATGACTTGAGAGACTTGGGCATTGAGCACTCGGACAGTGCCTTTCTTACCTGTTACAAGGGCCAAGTGATAACTGCTGGGAGTTCAAAGCCTCCTTACAGGCACTGAACTCTGAAGAAGCATGTGAACGGTCCCTGCTTCATCACTGTTTCACTCCTGGTTTTAAACCAGTGATAATTAACTGAAACCATAAGAGCTCCAGCATTCCCCATCAGTGTAATGCAGAGGAGGGGCTACACTCATAACTTCTATTATCTTCAGCTGTAGTTACGTATATGTGCTGGGCAGAGGACCAGCTGTCCTCTAATAAGGAGCTAGTCATGACAAATATAATACTGACATGGGACTCACATAATTGTCTTTATAAGCACACTGCAAAGCAAGAATGATTGCAAATGCCAGGAACCAGAAAAAAACCCACTACATTCTCCCCCCTTCCCCCCCCCTTTTTTTTTATTTCAATTCACAAAGAACAGCACATTTCTGCAGCAAATTGAGCTTACTAAACCAGCTGCCTTTTGTTATTGTCCTTATGCCTATCTGTGATATTATACAACAGATACCACTTTATCGGTGTCCATAAATAACTTTTATTATGCATCTGAAAAAGCACAGTTTAGCACGACGCAGAACAGACACCATCTCTTCCAGTGGTTGAGGCTAATAACTTTCTTCTGTACCTGCTGTTACAACTCTAACCCTGGGTGATGGTCTTCATTAAAAAAAAAAAAAAAGAAAGAAAAAAGAGAAAAAAAAAAAAAACACATTGTAACAGACAGCAGCTCATATAAATATTCTGAGAGCACCAGAAACAGGCGTTATTAGGAATATTGCTGAATGCTGCATACAGCTTGTTGTGGTTTTCCCTCTGCAAGTACAAATTTACTGCCAGGTCCACACTGGAGAAAGCCAGTCTGATAAATTCCAAGACAATGAACTCTGTTTTCAGGATACGCTGGAGCCTGAGTCTTATGTTAACACTACCAGTGCCATCATCTGGCTTGTTACCAGCTGCTGTCACTGCCGGTGACTGCTACTGGTGTTAAAGAAAATAAAAGGTAACTGGCTTCAAGGCTGTGAGATGGGCATGGCCAAGAACTTAAAAATGAACGTGAAGAAAGAAAAAAGGAAAAATCAAGTTTACAGCTAGTGGCAAAAATAACATCCATATTTTCCATTCTTTTTTTCAGACAAGACTCTTATTCTTATGCATTCCTTTAGCTGTTTTGACTTGTTTCACTGCCATTTGCTCTGCCAATTTGAACAGCAACGTAATGACATATGACTGCCTGATATTCATTGGTACTCACAGCACCTTTGTCACTGGTGGCTCAAGTGCACAATGAACAGTATCTTGAGTTTAATGTATTTGTGGCTTTGTGAAGACAGTAACGACATACAACAGGATTTTTTTTTCTTCTTTTGTTTCTGTGCTCTGTAACAGAACAGCCTGCCACAGAGATTGTGACCGGAGAATAATGAAAAATGCTAGGCTATTGTTGGTCATGGCAAAAATTTGCAAACTTCACATTTTGTTTAATTATTGAAGAACAGCTTTTCAAAGATCCATGCATTGTTCTAAAGAGACATCGTAACATCTATCTTCCTTTCCTCACAAAAGCCTTTTATCTTCAAACGAGAATAATATACTTGTTGAGGGCCAATTAGTAGTCCTTCTATGAAGAAGTTTAAAGGAATTTTTAATTAGTAAATTGACCCATGGTGTGAGTCACCTGGAAAGGAATTACATCATTTCCTAAGACAGTTAAGCTTTCTTACACAAATATGAGTCAGTACATTAGATTCAAGACTATCTCAATAGTATCTAGTTCATGCAGACCACTTTCACTAACTGTTGCCTCTAGCACAATTTCCATTCAGCCAGAATAAATTATATGCATCACTCATGTATATTCTGCCTAAATCCTTTAAAAAATTAAAAAACCCAAAATTTCACTGTCTATTCTTCATTTCAAAGCAACTATAAAAATCAGCAGGCTTAACTATATTATGAAGTAAAGAAAAGTGGACACTGGAGCTTCAGTCTCAACGGGGCAGCAACTCAAAGATCCACATAAAGTCAATGTAAACAGGCAGCCACCTCCAGAAAGTAGTTTAGAGCCAATTCATTACATGTTTACATCACTCTATCACCAAGTGCAAATAGTCCTGCACTTTTGCCTTCTGAAAGGGTGGCGTGACACACAAACATGACAGGTATCATCATTTCAACATGCCTCTCAGAAATAATACACTGCATTCTGTACAAAAGTTTGCCAATGAGAATTGCTTCCTAAGAAAGAAAAAGGGTGAGGAAACTAGACCTCAATTTGTTATGGTAAGAATATAGATAATACAGAAACATAGAATCATAGAATTGTCCTGGTTGTAAGGAGCCCTTTAGATCATCAAGTCCAACCATCACCCTAACCTGCCATCCAGTACTAAACTATCTCCCTCACCACCACATTTGCACGTCTTTTAAACACCTCTAGGGATGGAGACTCCACCATCTCCTTGGGCAGCCCATTCCAATGACTAACAACCCTCTCTGTGGAGAAATTTTTCCCAAAATCCAATTTAACCCTTCCCTGGTGTAATTTGACACCATTTTCTCTTGTCCTTTCACCAGTCACTAGGGAAAAAAGGTCAGCCTCTGACTCTCCACAACCTCCTTTCATGTAGTTGTAGAGAGTAATTAGGTCTCCCCTCAACCTCCTCTTTTCCAGGTGAAACAACCCCAGTTCCCTCAGCCACTCCTCATAACATCTACTCTCACAACATTTATAGACTGTTCCTATTCCTATTCAAATAACTGGGAACTTGTCACTCACATGTAACTGGTGTCTTGCCACTGGAGATGCTGCCTAACATCCCAACTGAGAAAAAAAGTCAGAAATAAAACCCCAAAACACACAAAAAACCAAACCCTGATGTTAGAAAGCTATTACTTCAAACAGCACAGGAATCTGAGATTCATTTATGTCATATAAATGGTACTTTTACTGATTTTAGCAATCAGTGCAATAATCTGCATTTCTTATATACATTACACTTGTGTAAGCAGCAGAGAAGTTTGTGTATAAAAGGTAAATCTGAGCCTCAAATGAAAGACATTTTCAAGGTATCCAGATATATGTAAACGTTTAAGTAAGAATCAGCAGAGCCCTAAACTGATAAACATTTCTCATAACTTATGTATGAATTAAAATCAAGTTTTTATTAAAAATGCATAAGTATGATCTTTGGTGAACAGAACTATTAGCTATGCATGTTTACTTTTTAGTGAACACAGAAATCAGTAATTTTTCTTCTAAATGTCATTTGTATCAGAGGGTTATAGAATGATAAAATACTGAAAGAATTCTCAGATGCCATCCAGGTGGTACGTAAACATCTGTGGAGAGGGGATAGAATAACAGACTGCGAAACGATTATCTGCCACAGGGGCAAGAAAATGTCATTTCAACTATTGTGTCTATTCTACCTTAGAAGTCAGGTAGCACTGAACAGCTCCTCTCACTCACCATAATAAAAAAAAATAAATTAATCTGTATGAGAATAAATTATTTGATGCTTTAAAATTACTGTGTTTTCAGCATAATCTTTATGATCACCCATTATTTACTGTGGTCCCTATCTTCCTTGCTCCTGATGGGAGCTACCAAAAATAAGCTAGAAATCAAAGTTAGCATAAATTTGGTTTATCCTTTTGATTTTAACATATTTTAGGGGATCTTAAAGGACACATGCACAAAAGCTGGCATTGCTCTGATGAGACCAGGCTCCCTAGTCTCCTTCTGCATTCAATGAAGAGACCGTTCCAAATCTTTAGATCAGAGTTATCCTTAAACTAAAAAAAGACCTTGGTAAAATGACTTGTGAAATTGCAAGAGGGAGGAAAATGTAAATATTAAGTACCATGGATGGCAAATAGCATACAATGTGTCTGTGATCTCTCCTTGCCCCTCCTGAAAAGCCTCCTTAAGTTGAAGGACTGCTTTGCTTAATACACCACTCTAAAGGGCAGTTGGACTCTGACCTGTCCCTTGAAGGAGTCCTCCTGACTGCTGAGAAGTCTAGAGAGATTGCTCTGATTTAGTCAGACGCTTCAATACCCTTTCCTCTACACAAATAATAACAATAATATGTTCATCCCTGCTAAATGTCACCTAAATTCAGAACCATAAGGAAACTATGTAGAAATTCAAGATTTCTGACACACCTTTTCTTACAAAATGTCATTTGGCACAGCTGCATCTTTTGGCATGGTATACCTGCGATGGTGTCTTGAGCCATGTGGCTCACAGCGGAGCCATGGAACCAAAAAGGCAGTTTAGACTGTAAGGAGAGAACCTGGTAGATCACCGTGCACTGACAGCCACCACAAGAGCAGACACTGGCTGAATCTCACCAGGCCCTACGCCCAAGTAAGTTTCTCAAAACTTCATGCTGATTAAAACTACATGTCAAGACCCATATCATCAGATGTATTATCAGGACACTGAGAAGACTAGATTGGATTTAGATGTTTTCCTGGAACAAGTCACCAAGTACTTGTTTAAAATCCTTATCTGCTGCACTTCCCTTGTATACATTCCAGCAGCTCAGACTGGGAAGGTAAATTCACTACCAACCTGAAGCATGTTTCTGCTTTGAACCATTCTATAATGGAGGCTATTCCTTTCTGATGACTACAGAGAGAGAGATTTCTCTCCACTGACTACAGAGTGGGTACACAGAGTTTTTAGTGTCTTTAAAAGTGCTTGCCTAGTGCTTTTCTGTAAAGAAACAGGAAAAAAAAAAGAAACAAACAAAAAAAAAAAAAACACCAACAAACAACCCGTACTGCTCACCATTCAAGGTGTTACCTCAAATCTCTGTCAATATGAAATTAATTCCTACTGTCAAAGATTTGCCTTGTGGCTATACAAGAAGAGTAACTTCACTAGATATTCTAGGTCCCTATATTCAGGTAGTTCCACTCCTCTCAATCTATTTAAACCTTTCCCTCCTACCTATCATCAAAGGATATGAATGTCGAGTCTGCTTACTCAATTCTAAAGAAACTCAGCTTCAAAAAGCAGTGAATTAAAGATGCTATTCAGCTGGTCTGAAATCTTTTACAACCATAACTTAAAACAACATATTTCACTTTTCTTGAAGTGAATGATTGGTTATTCACAATTATTATTCATTCACACTTTGAAAAATAATAGTTTACCATTCATAGCAAACTTCAAGATGCTAAAATTAAAAATACAAAATGGACCATTACCTCTGACATGCATTTTTTGTATGCATCACTATTTTTGAACTCAAGTTGTGGCTATGAATGCTCAGGATTTTACCTCAAAAACAGGAAAGAAAAAGAGCGTTTACTTTTCTACCAAGGTTTCACTTAAACCTAAAAAGGTTTTTGTATATTTCTTTCACTGCAACAAAAAACGTTAGCTTTCTGACTTCATGACCAAGCCATTGTTTTATATATTCCCCGCAACACCTCAAAATCCACTCCTCAGTATTTCTCAATAGCTTTTAAGTATACATCTGATGAAAGTTTCCTCTTCACAGGACTGTTTCCTTTTCATTGGTAGTAGGATAACAATATGCTTTTTTGATACAATGAAACTAAGACTTTCACTTTCCTATCAAAACTGAAACAAAGCAAGAAGTAGAACTTTAAGGAGACATAAATTGCTGTCAAAGTCTCATTTTCAAAGGCAGTACTTAAATACAAGTTCTATCCAAAACACAGAAACCAATTCCTTCTATTCTCTTCCTAGATTAACAAACCTACGGATCCACAGACTAAAACCAGCAACAACAACACTTTCCATTCCACATGAAATGCCCACATCTTTAATTCCCCATTTGCCACCAGAAAATGTAGGAACATGTACATGTCATCAGAATTTTCCATCACAGACACTTCTGTCCTAAAGCTGCTATTGAAAACCAATGACAACAGTAACAATGGAACGCAATTAACACACACATGCAAAAAAAACTAAAAAAACCAACCCTCCCCAAACCCCAGCAAATAAAAGCAAACACCAAAAATTTTTGCTACTACTTCCCATATAGCAAAAATAAATGCATAAGTAAATAAAATAAAATAAATAAAAACAAGAAAACCATGCTATGTACACTAGTTATGTGGCTTGG
Organism: Heliornis fulica; assembly: GCA_013399135.1. Taxonomy (NCBI): domain Eukaryota; kingdom Metazoa; phylum Chordata; class Aves; order Gruiformes; family Heliornithidae; genus Heliornis; species Heliornis fulica. Next base: position 193,214 of record VXBZ01000402.1, on the reverse strand, counting down.
TGTGCTATTTGGAAAGTATCCTGATATGTATGGCATAAAAGCCTGTACTAACAAAACCATGTTCTTCATTGCATAAATCTACAGAGCAGCTAATCTCCAGTACAAATTCCTTCACTTTGCTCTCAGAAGAACCTCAGCCCTCATCCGGCAAACCTCACACCCTGAAGGTCCAGAGACAATTCAACCTGCAAATTTTATTTTCCCCTAACAATTATACTTACGGTATTAAACTGTGCTACCTTATAGGTTGATCTGAAATACAGACTAGAACTTGCCATGATCACCATGTGTTTGAAGGAGAAAATTAATGCTATTCATGTTTAAAAGTGGCAAACAAAAACTTTACCCAAATGGTCACTAAGGAAGACTTTTTCTCCAAGAGCCAGGCTCCGCTCTCTGTAGTTAGGTGTACTGTTGTTTTGTAACACATGTGAGAGTTGGAAGAGAACAGAATCCTCATCAGTCCTATGTGTACAATACAGAGTATAGTCATCTCTCATGATGTCAAAAGCCACAGAAGACATACAGAAGATACCACTTCCCAGCTTGTTCCTAATTCCTTAGCCATGCTTGAGTGGTTCCACCACTTGATCTGCTGCACAGCAAATGTGTCCTCATGTGCAACAAGGTAACTAAAAACATGTTTATGGACATCGGTGTCACAGGTAGGTATAGAAATTACCTCGGCTGATATAGTTTTTGAAATAAAGTATTTGAACTTTTTCTTAAGTCAATCATTGATTTGTGGAAAAGCACAGATCAAGGACATTGCCACACAAACTGTTAGCGTTTCGATCATTTTTTCTTTCATTAGCTGAAACCAAAGATGGAGATCGGTCCTACGTTAGCAAAACCAACCAAACCCAAGTGCCTCTGCCATTCTGCTTGTCCACAATGACACACTTGGACAGTGACTTCAGCCAGAATTGTTACTGGAAGAGTCCACAGAGACGTACAGCCCAGTCATGTGCCAGTGTGCTTATGCCCTAGCCAGCGAGGTGTTAGGAGAGACTTCCAACATCGTACATTGATGCCTGTGAAAGACACAGACTTTCAAAGAACGGAGAGTTTGTGTCTGTTACAATACATGGTTCTTTTCAGCATCAGACAGAATACCTCAGAAGTACTAGTTGAGCCTTGGTATATATGCAGCCTGTCTACAAATTTTATATTGTTTTTAATACTCAGCTAGACTACCTGAACTGTGATACAATTTACTTTTCAGCAAATATAAAAACAACATGCAAAATGTAGAAAAAGATGGCATAAATCAACTTGGAAAATTGGATGGAAATTGAGAGGAGGTAGTGCAAAGGCTGATTTATATGTCATGGGAGTATGGCAATCTTTGCCCAATGGATAGAAACAATCAGGCAGTGATTTCTGGAGACTTGCAGTTTCCTTATGAAACGCTGTCCTTTCTCACCACTGCATTTAGGAAGGAAGCATCTAAATTGAAATCATACAGTATTTTTTACTGGTTTGGCACTGCTACAAGTTTTCCCAAGTAGCAATAGAGGACATAGAGAAAGTTTCAAACTAGTTTCCATGGGAAAAACCTTCCCATGAAACCTTCCAGAAAGCACAAAGATCTTGTCAGTTTCACCTTTGCTGCTCTTGCTATTAAAAAGTCTAAGCAACAAGATATTAGTGTTACTGATGTAAGCTATTAATAGAAAAGGAGACACCTAAACATAAAGAGGTTTAAAGGACAAAATGAGATAGCAGAGAATTCCTCCAGTGCAACCAGGACGGTTGACATACAACAAAAACCAGAGCCCCTGATGCCTGGGGTTCTCTTCAGAGGACAAAGGACAGGAGAGACCAAAATTATCATCTCAAAAAAAAAAAGAAAAAAAAAAGTTTGATATAATTAGCTTTCTATATAGGTGGCAAAGCCTTGTCCCTAACATCAGCGAAATTAGCTCTTACTTGCTGTTAATTCTTCTCATTGCCTCAAATGCAGAGGAAAATGAGCTGTCAAAGGTTGTTTTCTACAGTACAAATGAGAGCACAAACAGGAAGGTATATGTATGTTAATAAGCAGGGGAGCAACGATCAGTATGCCCTTGAGAGCAGAAGCATTCCTTGAGTTTTCTGATAACCTGACTGTACAGCAGGTTGCCTTAGCTATAAGCATTTTAAATATATTTATGAAAACAACCCCGCTTGCGCGGGGTCTCTCAAGTTGATGTAGCTCTACTCCTACACTATTATTTGAAACCAGCACCTTTTCTGCCCATTTGCAGAGACCTAAATTATCTACGTGTGTACGATATGCAACAACTTCCCTACTGAATTGCAGTATTCCTCAATATTACTGTACCTTGCCTACAGGAGATCACCACACCCTAGCTCTGCAGAGATGGAAGAAATGATTTTAAAAATGGAAAAAAAATTTCTTTACACAAACTTTTTTTCCTTAAACAAAACTATAATTTCAACTTCAAACACGAACATTTGAAATCTGAAACCCTGGTATTAGCAATAAAAGGTCTTCACTTTAGAAGTTATATGCTTGTTTTCTTTTTTAAGTATAGTTATCTATTATAGAAATGCTCCCCGCGCCCCACTCCTCCTGGCAGATAACTTCATCCTTTGGTTTTGATTTGCATCTGCATTCATGTGGCTTTTAATCTGGGGATGAATCTTGACATCATTTGCTCCTCTAAGTAGACTTTATCTAAAAGGTAGTGACAACTGATCAACCACCCATAGGCCTACTTAGGAGAGTTAGGGTCTCCTTGACTTAAAACTCATGACCTGCTCCTATCTGATGCTATATGGCATATGAAGGAATACGACAAGTGACTGCAATAAACTGCAAAGAGATGATTTTTTTCCATTCCCATCTACTTTTTCCTCATGTAAACGATTATTCCTGCTTTGATCCTATCCAAATGTCATTACAGAAGCCAAATGTGATTCAGAGGGTTGTGTAGCTGCTAGCACATCCTATATTTGCTCAGAAAAATGTCCAAGTTTTCCATGTTTCTCAAAATACATTAAACTTTTGCTTAAGCTACTCCATAAAACAATTTCATTTTTCAAATGTTTGTATTTACACTGTAGTTAAAAAAAAAAAAAAAACACTTTTGAATAGCTTACAGTCAAGTTACAACTGTACGTCAGCTTACCTGCCCATCCACCTGCTCACACACTCCTACAGGGCATTTCTGTTGATATTTTTACTATGAGTTTTGTCTGTATTTTTTATCACCATGAGTTAGCATATGTCTTCTTTCAGACTTCCAAAAAATAGTAATTTAACATCTTAGCACATTCCACAGTTTTAACAAACTCCCATTGGGTGAATGCATTTGAAAAAAAAAAAATAAAGCAAGCAACCTTTTATCTGTAAAAGGTAAATTTAAACTATTTTTTGTTCCCTTTGCAGCAAAAGAAAAAAAATAAAAGAGGATAAAAGAAAGAAAAGTATGCCTCAGAAACTTAAATGGATATGAGGAACTTCAGTGATTAATTTTATGTTTCTAAATTGCTGGAAAAGGTTACATTCCTACCATTCCACTCAAGATTCACTACCTCTATTCAAGATTCTTTTTTTAGACAGTGTGCATGAATAAATCACATCTGATAAGATACATCCAGCTACAAAGAATCACATAACTTAGGCGGAGAACAGCATATACAAATAAAACGTTTCCCAGAATACAAAAGGATCAATGGTTGATTACAACCGACAGAAAAGACCACGGGCATTTCGAAATTCCCATCTGCCAAGATACTGTGCCTTTCCCATGTACTGTTTTACTGATCTTGGTCCCTGAAATCTACTGGGTTTTTCCTTCTGTAGTTCTTTCTCTTAGTACCTGTCTGCAGGAGAGGAATTGGCGACAATGCTGGTTGCTATTGATACCGACTAACACTTTCTCAGCAAAACTACTCCGTTAGAGACAGGGATGGAGTACCATCAAATATTTCCTCCCTGCTATAAGGTTAACTGCTTAACAGAGATGCTTCCAGCACCTTTTCTGCCAGCACACGAGCACTTGATCTAATGGAAATAAGAAATGGGGCATATTGCACTGGTGGGTCCGTAGCTGTGCATCCCTGCATCCAAGCCCACAGCAACTCTATGCATCCTGTATCCTCTTTGATACTAGTAAAACAATCAATGTATTACAGGAAGGGGCATTTCTTTAGTTTCTTAACTTTAAGCGCTGTCACTTTTAAAGTGCCGGAATAGATCTGCACAGCCTAACCACCTCTCTAAGCCGGTCTATTTTAGGCAGTCTCTTTGTTATTGTATTCCAGTGCCTACTTTTTAAACTCAGTCTAGTTTCACTGGTGGCTGAACTCACAACCGTTGCCACAGGTCTCCTCTATAGGTAAGTATAAACATATAATTGGTTTAGTTCTGTGACAGCATAAAAATACATAATGTTCACGTACACTGGCCAATAAATGAAAGACCAAAAAAAAAAAAAAAACCGCCAAACATAAACCAAAGAAAAGGTGCACATCTGCAGAAAAGCCCGGGCACAACCGCTTCACACGCACACACCTGGGTGGCAAACAGTTTGCAAGCCAGACAGCACCCCTGACACGGCCGCGTCCCCGCTTTACATAACGCCTGCCAAACACCGGCCTGACAGAGGAAACCGGGCACCAAGTTGAGCCAACGCTTGGGAAAACTGCCCGAGTTTATTAACTCCGCCGTGCGCCCACCGCAGCTTCCCCGGACAAGCTTCCTCGAAACTACCTGTAACGCAGCCCGGATTTCCCACCCTGCTACCTCACGCGTTTCCCCCGCAACCTTACCCTCGCCCAAACCGCGGCCGCTGCCCACCGCC
>VXBZ01000402.1:169627-187916 GCA_013399135.1 Heliornis fulica | reverse complement strand
CTCGGAGAGCGGCTTTCCTCCTGCCCACGGCACAACCGCTCCCCCACCCTCTTTCCTCTTCTTCCTCCTCCTCCTCCTCTCCCTCCCGGTAGGGCTCCAGCAGTGGAAGCCCCTTGCCTGAGGGCTCCCGCCGCGGGAGGGCGCGGAGGGGCGGCGCGGCGGCAGGGACGGGCTGCAGCCGCTTTGTCTGCGAGGGCGCGGCGAGGGCGGCTTCACCCTCCCGGGCGCCTTTGTCTCGGTGGGACACGTCTCCGCGCCCACCCGTCCCGGGTTCACCGCTCCGCTCCGGACCACCACTGCCGGCCCAGCCGGGCGCTCTCCGTAGCCCGGCTGCCGCCCAAACACAGCCCCCCACCCCGCTCCCCGCCTGCCTAAGGGGATGGGGGAGTGTGCGGCGGCAGGGGCTCGGAGGGCGGTGCGGCCCGTAGTCACCGCAGGGCGACGGGGCAGAGCGCGGGCGCGGAGCGCAGCCGGCGCAACCATAGCCCCTTTGGCGGGGCCCGCTGCTGCCGCCTGCCGGGCCGCGGCCGGCGGTGCAGGGCGAAGCCGCACCTACCGGCTCTCACCGGGGAGAGCTCCCGGAGAACTCCGGGGTCACGCCGGCCCGCACCCTGCCCACCGCACACCTAAAGCAGGCTGACTCGAAGGGCTGTGAGGGATCCGGCGCAGAGGCCGGGAGTTGCAGGGTGAGGGCAGGATGAGAAGGCCAAGAGCAGGCAAATTTAGAGAAAGCATTTATTGGTTTCATGGAATTGGTTCTTCGTGGCGTGGCCCAGCCTTCCTCTGCTATCAGAAGCATCCAGAATACATGAAGTTGGCAGGAAATACGTCAAATTCTAGTGTGTCAATCAGTCTTCTGACAGCTTTTATTTGCTGTGTCATCAGTAGCAGTCTTGACATTGCACTCAGACCAGGTCACTTTTTTGCTGAGCTGTCCTTTTGCAGAGGTAGTTTTATCAGTGACATCAACCAGCGGGAACTGGAGGAACATCACTAGGTTCTCTGAGCACATGTGGATGTTTGTTTGCAGCACAAGCATTCTGTCAAACTGGAAGCTCTCTGGAAGCTTTGAATCCTGTGTATTTTGTCTCCACTTTCCAAGTGGGTTTGTCAAAATGGTTGGCAGCCTGTCAAATGAACAGTTATGATTCCTAAAATGACTTAAGACATAGTGAGCACTGCACAGGGGAGCAAAACACATGCAAAGGCGACACTGGTTGTCCTCTATTCCATCAGGACATCAGAAGATTGCCAACCTCTCTACTATCAGAAACAGCATTGGCCTCTCAAATCACTGGCCACCCAGAGTACCACACACTGTGAGCACATTCACTTTAGGACCTAAGGAGACAACAGCCAGAGAGAGCTGTGTGTGAGAACAAAGCAAGCTGTGGAGCTGCTGAGGCTCAGAGAGCAGAGGCATCCAGGAAGTGGCTGAGAACAGCTCAGTTACCTCTGGACTGAAATAAGACTTTCTTGATGACTTCTACATGCCATTCATGTGTTTTACAGAAGTGACATTGGTGTGCATTAGCTGGTATTACCATTCTTTGAACTTTAGATTTGAACTAGACAAGTTAAAGTACAGTAAACTCTGCAGTTGCTGAATAATTACTTCTGTCTCACCCTAGGCATGTTAGACTTCACATACTGATCTCTTCTAGTACAGTGAGTCTTGCCTGACTGAGGAATCAGGATTGTCAAAAATCAATGGAGAACACTTTTATTTACCTACAGCAATTGCCTCCTGGTAAAACTGGCAAAGTGGCAGGGACAGTGTTTCTGATTGTCTGGGACTCGGAGCTTGGACACACTATCAGGAGAATGGACAACTTGTAGTCATTCAGGATTCTAAAAGGAAGCTAACACTAGTGCTCTCTGCATACCTGTAACTGATCTGGTTCTTTATTACAGTGGGAGGTTTCCTATGGGCAGCAGTGACAGAGACCAAAAGTGTAGCCTCCATGGACTCTTTCATCTTCACAGACCTCCCTGATCCTTTTCTCAGCACCTTCTCCTACAGATTTTCATTTTAAGTAAGTATCTTTACATTCTCTTGAGCTTCAAAGTAATTGTGTCTTTCTGCCACTCTTCTCCAGTTCTCCGTGGTGTACCTTTCCACACAAGCTGCCTTTCTCCATCTAACTTATCCATTCCACATCTTCTTCCTTTGGGCTTCTCCAGGTTGCCTGTGTCACATATTTTAGCAGGAGCTGGGTAGCCTTTTTTGCTCTGTCCTACAATATTGGATGTATGGGTATAAACTCCTTTTTTGTCCTGTCTCTGCTTTTGATCAGAACTGCTTGGAAAGATACCTCTTAGGAGAAGAATAAGGCCTCAGCAGAAGCACATGCAGTTGAAGAAATCAGTTCCGTGAACTGCTCTGTTCCCAGAGCTTTGTCTGAGCTCTGGTGCTGGCTCTGATGCCATTTCCCTCTGGTGCTCTTCCAGTCTTTCTACCTTTCCAAGCATGAACCTTCCCAAAAGCTGGGATTTAAATAGAAGGATTTCCCTCCATTTCTGTTAAGCTTGTTGACAATCAGGACATTTAGGTTCTCTGTGAGACTCTCCAGCCATAACACAGCATCGAGGTGTCAAAGAGGATTCCTCCTCCCTGTAGCCAACAGTTAGACTTGCTGCAGGCTTGCCTTTGCTTGCTCTGTGCAGTTAGACAAGCTACAAATTATATATTGGGAAGGAAAAAAAAATGTTTGTAGAGCAGGCATGGGAGGATGAGTAAAGCACCACTCCTGAATCATTATGAGACTCTTCCATGAGCGCTGAAGGTGAGCCACAGGAATCAGATCTCTATAGGTCAAATGCTCAGGGCCTTTCCCAGGCCAGTCTAAGCCTGTTCTTGGGGTTCTGCAGCTTCAATGTGCGACTAGATCGCTGTGTACATACAGTGATACTGTTGTGTAGGTTCCCAGTTAGCGTTAACAAAAAGCCCATTGTGTGTGCTCAGTGAGAAATCTCCAAACGCTCATAACTTTGTCAAAACAAAACCAATTTTCTGCAAAGCCAGGTTGTTCAGACCTCTTCACCGAAGGTTATTCCATGCAAAATATTAACTCGCAGATTTCACAGATTCCACCAGCTCTTTTGGAATGGTAAAGAGACCACAAGGGTGGAGGGAGGGGGAATATATAAAGATAGATTTCTCTGTTTCCCTTAATTATTTTCATAATCAAGTGTAATTTTTATACCTATTTCTATAACTTATCTCTGGGAAGAGATAATTTCAAAAATTTCTGACCATCACCATTGACTGGAAACAGGAGGCTACACATTTGGTTTACAGTCCCATTTATAAGAGCGTATTGCTACTGCCTGTACACCCATGCTGCTCAGTGGCCTAGCAGCAGAAAGCCTGCGTCCCCCACAGTGCCTTCCCTGTGATTCGACAGGACTATTAATCAGTTATAAGCCTGTTCCTACTGTGTTCCTTCCCTGAGCCTGGGGGAGCCCCTGGGGGAGGGGGGGGACCCCAGGGAGGGCTGCAGCTGCCAGCCTCCTGCATCAAACCTGCAGCCACAGGGGAGAACAAGGACTTCTGAGAAAAGCCACGGGCCAAACAAACCAGCATGAAGGGCCACAAGCAGCTCGTGAACCGTAGCTTGTATATCCCTTCACTTCAATAAAACTTTTATGAGAACTCCGTTAAAGCCAGCACGGTGCAGGTTCAGCGGCATTAGCCTTCCAGCCATGCAGGAGCTTGCCCTTCCCCTCCACGAGCACCCTGCCTGCCCAGCCTGTCTCAGGCACTTATACATCAGGGTTGGCTCCTGCCTACTGTATCCCTTCTAATATCAAACCAGTCTGAGTGTTTGGTAATTGATAATGTTGTCATCAGTAGTAAAGAGAAAATATTGTTTCAATTTAACCAACACCTTGTTAACAGAGCAGACCTTGCTGTGTGACGTGCATATACATTATCTGGGGGAAAAATCAATTAGGGGGGAAAATACATGATTAAAACATAATACAAAATTATTGCAGGCTTAAGCACACTGCAGTAAGAATTCTATTCAAACCTGTAAGACTGTAGCAGTATTAAATTATTTTTTGAACCTCATCCCCAACATGAAGATTGAGTGTCAGGTACTTTTTTTTCCTCCTGCAGGATTTCAAGACTTGATTGCCCAAATGACAGTTTACTTATTTTACTGTCACATACTTTTGTGAAATGCCATAACAAGTTGATTACAGGTTTCACGTTTTGCATAGTGACAAAATCGTCTGTCATATAATAGTCTGATGCCTGAAAGCCATTTAACTAAGAAGCGGTTTCTACTGAGAATAATGATATTTGAAACATTAACGTAGGTTTAAATGTGTACATTTTCTAAGCAAGTCTTTGTTTTAACTGAATGAGAAGACAGGTATTATCCCTTTCAGGCAGAAATATAAGACTTGTAAAAGTCACCAAGCAGCAACTAGCCAGAGGGCGAGGAAAATTAGGAGGGGCAACATTTCGTGAATCAAATGAAGGACCGAAATAGGAAGTTTAGTGATAGATTTTGTCTGCTGCCAAGAGGCAAAAGTGCTTGGTTCCTATTTGGAAAAACCCATTATTCATACCAACCTGCACTGGACATCTGAGGCCATGTCATACACTCTGGCTGCTGGAGAGAAAAACAGACTCCCTTTCCCTCTGCACAAAATAATTGGAACTGGTGTGAAGAGTAGAATAAGATTTAACACCTTTTTCAACAATATCCATACTCATAAGAGATAGGTAATAAATATAATAAAGATAATCCATTTATTCAGTGTATTGAGTGTTTTGAGTGTGATATATATTGTCTTGAATGTGATGTATCATTTCTACCTAGCAATGCTAATCAGTTAGGGAACTTATAGAGATCAGCCCTGCAGAGAAGGACTTGGGGTGCTGATGAATGAGAAGCTCAAAATGAACCGACAATGTGCACTCACAGCCCAGAAGGCCAACCATATCCTGGGTTGCATCAAAAGGAGCATGGCCAGCAGGTCAAGGTAGGCGATTCTCCTCCTCTTCTGAAGCTTCACCTGGAGTACTGTGTCCAGTGCTGGAGTCCTCAACATAGGATGAAACTCTTGGAGCTAGTCCAGAGGAGGGCCATGAAGATGATCAGAGGGCTTTAGCATCTTTCCTATGAAGACAGGCTGAGAGAGTTTGGGCTGTTCAGCCTGCAGAAGAGAAGACTCCAGGGAGATCTTACAGTGGTCCTCGAGTACCTGAAGAGAGTCTACAAGAAAGCTGTAGTGGTAGGATGAGAGGGAATGGTTTTAAGTTGGAAGGGGGTAGATTTAGATTGGATGTCAGGAAGAAGTTCTTCACTGTGATGGTGGTGAGACACTGGAACAGATTGCCCAGGGAAGTGGTGGCTGCCTGCAGGTTGGATGAGGACTCGAGCAGCCTGGTCTAGCAAGAAGTGTCCCTGCCCATGGTAGGGGAATGGAACTAGAAGATCTTTAAGGTCCCTTCCAGCCCAAAACATTCTATGATTTTATAACTCTGTGATTCTATGAATTTTCCAGGGCATTTTATTATTGCTAATGATTGGATGAAGTAGCAGCTATAGCATTCTAACTTCTTGGGCACAGGCAAAAGAAAAGCCAGTTTTCAAAATGTGAAGGGAATAGGATGATGGGGAAGCTCTGCAAGCTGTTATATTGAAGGAAAGAATGATGTGTCCCTGGCACTCTGTCATACACTGAGTTGGTGGGAAATGTAGCCATCCCGTATCTGCCATTAGGAGTACCAGTAGAAGATAATTGTAAATCATACATGAAACTGAATGCTGTACCTGTCTCACGGGGTGCTGCACCTTGGTGCTCAGCTGACCTCCTGCTTGGGGATGCAGCACAGAGCTCCCATTAGATACAGGCAGAGCTCAGCAGAGCAGTGCATAAGGGTGACTTTGACCTTCCTGGGCCACCAACTGTGGCACACCACAAGTGAACAAAATCTACTCTGGGCCAGAGAACAATACCAGCCAGGCACTGTCACTGCAACTTAACTACTAAGTTTGTTCTTCGCCCAGGCTGGAGAGGCAGCAAGGATAATGCAACAGATCTGGCAATTCCCAGACAGCTCCAATCTCTGTGGGTGAATGGGAAAACAGAGGAATCAAAGGGGAGGAGGAGTGCCTCACCATGTTGTGTTGCTTCACACAGGAGCAAGGTTAAAAAAATTGTCATCCTGGAGGCTTACCACTGCTCTCTGAGGTTGTAATTTGTACAATGTTTTTCTTAACTACCACCACAATTTTCTGAGCTTTTATTAGCCTTTCTGGGTAATGAAAGAAAAAANNAAAAAAAAAAAGAAAAAGTCTAATAATGCTATCACTACTTTATTTTTAGTCGATGGTTTCTCACTTGCAGATGTTAAAGCATTGTATATGTAAATGAATATTATTGATTCTATGATTCAGTAGATCTGAGCATGGAGATTTGAAACACTTCATATGTTAGGTACTTCGGACATTCACATAGTAGAGTTTTGTTATCTGTCTCCTATAAGCTTGTGTAAGCTTTAGCAAGTCACTAAACATTCTGCTTCTTGTATACCTCATCTGGAAAATAAATGTGTTCTCATTTTGCCTATGGCAAGGTAACACAAGGGAGAAATCATTTTCCTAGCACTGGAATTTCCTTTCACTTTTAAAATTGGCCAATGAGGACATCTAATTATTCATTGTGGCCATTGTTTTTTTTTCCTATTTGTTACATTATTGTGGAATCATGGATGAATTTTTATTAATCTATTTTTAAAAAATTCTCCTATTAATATGCTCTAAAGTTGTCTTTTCCATAAGCCACTGTCAAATCTGATTTCCATTTCTTACACTTTTATCTAATATAATATTTTTAATATTTTAATGTATTTTAATTCTGAAATAAATGGTCTCTGCTTTCAGCAAATATTTTGATTACTAGTGAAATTAAAATCCTGATGTTTGAAAAACACAGGGACATTTTCATCTATGATGAAGCCGTGACAGAAGCATGATTACAGCTTTAGAAACTCAGGAAAAAAATGTCGTCTGAGAAAAAGGGAAATAAGGCTCATCTGCAAAGAGGAGTCTTGATGGAAAAATAGAAGGGTAGGAGGAACCCTCTTATTGCCTTTGTGGAGCGATCTCGTCACCATCTGAGCAGCTGGAAGAGCTGTAGTAGCTCTCAGCCACAGCTGAACCTTGATATTCCTTATAAACTGCAACCTGTCAAAAGAGGGCACTGTCTTCATGTATAGACACAACACCCAAAATCCTCGCAGACGCCCGTTCTTGCAGATACCTGGTGGACACACAGAGTTCCAGCCAGCGAGTGCCTTTGCCTGCCTTGTCCGCTGCCCTGGCTGGCACAGCCACACTCACGGCACCGCTGCTTGCTACCCCCAGCCACTGGAGAATAGGGGAAGCTGGTGCAGAGGCACCAAGCTACAGAAGGTATCTCATGTCTAATGTGGTCTCACGTTGTCACACAAGCAGATTCATGGACTCTATGAAGAGTAAGATGTAAGAAGGAAATGTAAAAGCAATGCAGTAGATCTAAAATCTTTTCTGGGCTCCGATCTTGGAAATTTCTTCTGTTTTCCTGAGAGTGTGGGTGGGCTTGTAACTCACACAATGGAGCAGAGAGAATAACCCTATTTGTGTTTGTTTATAACATTTTTAAGGCTTTCTAGATGAAATAAGAGTCCCTTTGTTCATCCAGATTGGCCTTCTGCAAGAGGTCATATGTCTTCCTTAGACTCATTTCTGACTGAACTAAACTTTGGGGAAATGATGATCCAGGCATGAGTTAAAATTGTCTGTAAATTAGGAATGCACAAATCATTTTGGAATATAACCTAGGGATTCAGTAGAAGATGTAATACTAAAAATTTGCATTTTAATTCTAGTCTAAAGCTCATTTTTCAAGAAGTGGTTCTTGCTCAACTTTTGTCTGCAGTACTGAAGAGTTCCCTTCAGGAATTAAGAAAGTTAAAAGTTTTCTTCTCTCTGTAAACTTGTCTAGATGGTTACCATTTCAATATGTAATCTTCCTTCTGAAAATCTGATGATTTCGGTCTTCCTATGCCTTATACTACCAGGTTAGTTTGCCAATCCTTTAATCACTCTGACAGCATTTCTTCATATCCTCACTAGCCGTTCAATATTTTTCTAGAAATGTGGGTGGTGGAAGTGAATTCAATATATTAGTGGGGTATCTGGTATTATCAAATGCAAAAAAGCCTCATCTAGTAGCATTTTGCTTACCTCATCCTGAAGAGAGGTCCATCTTATGTATCTCCCATGAACTCCAGGGCCTCTTCTCTGGTTCTGTTACTTGAGACAGACTCCTTCACAGATTCCCTCTGAGTTACCTTGTCTGTTCCTGGCTATGGGAATGTGCATTCTCCTCTGCTCTGACAGGTATGTTTCTTTGTGTTCAGCTTCCCAAGTTACCCAGCTTGCATAGAAAGTATCCAGTCCTCTTCACAATGTGCCACTGATGTTTCATCTTCAAACTACACGCAGAGCAATTTCTTTTTTCCTTTTATGTAGAAATAATTAATATGGTAGATAGTACAAGGTGCTATTGACAGAGTGGTTTTCCATCATAAATTACAATTTGAGATGTATAGGTTATCTACCTTTTTGGTTAACTTAATATGTGCTATCTTGACTTCATCATTCTAGTTTTCTTCATCAAATGGTCATCTAAATAAGCTCACAAAGGTCTGAACTTTTTAAACCAACACAGTTAACCATGATCATCCAAACTTGTAATCTCATCAATAAAAACCATCAAGTTAGCTTGACGAGATCTGTTTTCCATAAACTCATGTTGATCAGCATTAATTATATTATCCTCCTTTAATTCTTTATTAATTGATTCTTGTATTAGCTGTTTCATTATGTTGCTTCGGATCAATGTTAGACTGACGGGTGTATAATTGTCCAGGTCATCTCATTTACCCCTTTAAAATATTGGCACAACATTAGCTTTCCTTCTTTTCTCTGGGGCTTTTCTGGTGCTCCAACTCTTACTGAAAATCAACTTTAATGGTCCGGAGAATTTCTTTGCCAGGTTTTCCTAAAACTCCTCAATGAAAATCATCTGGACCTTTTTATTTGGAAATGTGCTGTTAGTAACTGCCTTTTAATTCTCTGGAGTGACAATGGAATGGAAAGTACTTCAGAATTACTTTATGATAAGATTTCTATTTTTTTTCCTTCCTAAACACCTAACAGAGCTATGCACTGAGTACACATGGCTTGCCTGCATTATTATTCTTTACTCTGTGATTCCCATCTGCTAGCACAAAACCAATATTGTTCTTCTCATCTTATTTGCTTTTAATATCCTTTTAAAAAGCCCAAATAGTCTCTTTTCCTATTAACCTTAACAGCCACGTCAGGTCTTACTGCCTTTTCACTTTTGTAATTGATTTATCTTGATTTACTTGGATCTAGCAAGGTCCCTTATAAAATGATTGTGTATTCTTTTACTTTATTTCCTTTATTTTTTCCAGTTCCTACTTCAATGTATGTTCACTATATTGTGCTCTTCTTCCCCCATCCCCTCACACACACACATGCCATAATTTCCCCCCCCATGACCTCCCACATAATTTCATTCTTAATTGCTATCAACTCTCTGAAATCAACCCATTTAAAGTAATACATCAGCAGTGCTGGCTGGGCTTTGTTCCCTGTGCACAGCAAATGTAGGAATTTTCAGGTATGTTTCCATGAAATTTTTACCTAGTAATATCCAGTAAATTTTCACCAGTAACATCTTGAAATTCTAGAAAAGTTCTAACACTGGCATCTGAAGTTCCTCAGCAAATGTCCCTCAGGCTGAAGCCCTGGTAACAAAGATTCTTATTTCTCCTGCAGTATAGAAAGGTGCTCAGCTGACCCCCTGGCTTCCTGCTGTGATGTAGGAACTTCTGGCAAATCCCAGCTGGTACTTAGTGCTTTGCCAGTTAAATATTCACCCATAAGCCTTCAATATTGATCACTTCTACACTGTCAGTACTTGGAAGAGAGGTAGTGCCATTTTTGATGTGAAGTGTCATTTTCCACTCTCTCTCTGCTTCATCTTTCCTAAATAGATTACAACCAGCGATTTCAACATTCCAGTCATGCAGGTTATCCAATTGAGTCTCAGTAATGCCAATGAGGACAAATTCATGCTCATAAATGAGCCGTTCCAATTCTTGCTTACTAGCTGGGCTCCCAGCCTTGCAGTATAGGCAATTAAATATATTTTTCTTCTTCACATGCCTTGGAGCTTTGATTAATTTTGTTGTTAGTGTCTTGATTTTGTGCTAAATGACTGCTCTGTTCCCTTCCTCTCTCCATCCTCCCCTTTTGTTATTAGTTTATCATCCTCAGGCAACATTTGCAAAAGGAGCCTGGTGCCATCCTGCCTGGTAACGTGCAGTGGAAGTTAGATACTCCCGATGTAGTGTGTGTCAGGAGGCTGAAAGCAGATTCCCAACAGCAAGGGTAGAGTGCTGCCTAAAAAAGACAGTAGGAATTTCTCAATAATCAGACATCTTCTTCCACTGTGATTCATATCCGTGAAACATCCTTAGGGTATAACTTCCCGCTATGTATCTGCTGGTAGTGAGACCGGTTGAAGAAGTTCCTTCTTCCCCCTCTCACCGAGAGAGGGCTTCACCCATGGTTTGCCACCTCCCCCGAGATGCTGTACACCTTCACATGGAATTGGGCTGTAAAGCAGATCTGTGAAGAGATCCAGCTCTCCAACAGCCCTTTTCTTTGACAGGCCAGGGAGGATGGGAAAGACTGCAGGAGAGCAGAACAGCAAGCGGTGAGCAGGACCCCTCATAGTCCTTTGACTCAGCCCTGTAGCAACAGAGTCATCTACCAAAAGTCCTTGGTCAGAGATACAGAGGCAGGAGCCGTGCCTGCCCTTCTGTGCAGTTACCATGGGAGCCCTCTGAGCTGGGGGAAAGCTGTGCTGTGGGTCGCTGTCTGAATTTGCAGGTCCTCCTGCCTCTTAGGCAGTTGTCCAAGGCACTATATGATGGGGAAGACATGGGGAAAGTGGGGTGTCCAATGATGATGCTCCTCTCCTGTGCCCAGAAAGCCGGTACAAAGCGCACAGAAACAGCTTCCAGGTATGTGATTAACTTACACAGTAGGGGAAGGGCTTCAGTGTATCAGGTTTTACTCACTGGCTTAAAAAGTTTACCAAATAACAGTGTCACATTTAGTGCCTCAGCATTTGAGTAACAGCGAACTATGCTGTGGTCTATTTGTGCTACTTGAAGAAGATCCTTTCCATCTATCTTTCTTGAATGGTTATTTTCTTCAACCATAAAGCTGACACAGAGAATTGAGGTAAATTTAATATGTGGAGATGATAGTAGCAACATGTTATTGTGCTAAAGAAGATACATGCCGGAAAAATATTAATCTTTCAGACCATTAAATGTGTATTAGTTTAGTTATAATAACAACCCCCAGACAGATTCTTGGGATGGGTTGGGGTTTTTTTCAGATTTATGGGTCAAACAATTCCTCAGGTTCTCAGGACAGGAATTAGATCTTTTGGAAGAATGTAGCTCTAACAAAGCTGTAAAAAACCTTATCCTCTCATGATAAAAACCTGTGAAGTAAACATCTTCCCTGCTATCACTAACCTACTAGAGAGCTGTGAAAATAGATCAAATTTAATCTTCAATTATGATTCTTTTTTTCTTTCTAGTAATGGGCTCCTGGAGTTTCCACCAAGCTGATTATTTGGAAGAAACTGTCTCTGATTATTTTGTAGAAATACAGGATCTCTTTTGTCTTCTCTCATTCATCCCATTAGCTTCTCCCTTTTAAAACCCTTCTATAAGGGTTTCATGCTTTTCCCCACATGAAACATGTATTTTACAAAGTACTGAGACACGCGTAAACTTAACAAGCAATTACCCGAACACCATAGCCCGATATTACCAATTCCAGTTCTTTTTATGAAATACTTCTGTACTAAGCTGTGTTAAAGTATAAATTAAATTCTTTGTGACAGAGTTTGGGCCTCTAACGGCATCCAAAAATGTTTAATACACTTGGCATTTAAAAAAACCTGAACATTAAAAAGGCCGAACATGAAAGAACTATGTTCTCTAAGCTCCTGTTTTGTGTGTTTTGTTAAGCTTCATTGCAGGTATTTTCAGTTGCTCTTAAATTCACTGAGTATTTCAAAGTTATTTGATTTCATTTTTTTTTCTTTAGCTGTGGCAGATGTCAACTCTCTCAGTATTCTAGCAATTAATGCTTCTTCCAATTTTTCATGTTCTGCCTTGAGGTTAGATTTGAATGAGGAATCTTTATCGATTCCTGGAGCTACCATATCTGGGGCTTTATTGTAGGTGTTCCTACATTTTGTAATTTTTCTCTAAGATAAGTTGCTGCTTCCTTTTCCCTGTGGTTTTTACTGATGGTCCGAGGTATTTCTTTTTACTCCTCTTTGGAGAGGGCCATCCTCCTGTTTCTTTCTCTTTGAGGATGCAAATGACCTGTCTCTATTTCTATATCTACAAAACTATGTGTGTTGTTTCTTGTTTGGTATTTAAATTCTTGGGGTACATTTCAATTCTATATATGTCCCTTCCATGTGTTCTCCATCCATCCCTCCAGCCAGTTACTGAGCATCACTAACCCATGCAAACCATGATAGACTAACTTCAACTTGACTTCTCAGAAAACATGGATTTTACTGGAATTTTTCCACAATACCCTAGAAATAATAATAAAACCCCCCTTCCACCTTTTGACTGAACCTCAAGAAATACTGTGACAGATGATATTGAACAAGATGGTAAATAATTTAAAAGACAAGACCATTTATTTCTGGAGATGAGAGTTCTGTATTATTTCTACCATTATATTAAGTAAAAGCCCAAAATGATCTTCATCTTAAGTTTGTTTCTCAGGATTATTTTGTCTAAAAAGTTTTAGCCAGCCTGGAGGAATCTATCGCTACTGCTTAGGAAGAATTCACAGAAAGAAATAGTCCATAGTAAAACTATATTTGCCAATCAAATTTTATTCCTGTTCCTGTTTTCTTTTTTTTTCTTTATCACTTTTTCTTCAGCTGTTTTACTCCCTGACACTGTTCTTTTCACACATATTGACTCACTTTCCTTTTGCTCTCACTGCCAGTAGGTGTTGCTTCTGTCACGAGCTTTCTTCACTTCACCAAAGTTCTTTTCTTCACTTCCATGCCCCAAAATCTCTTAAGAACTCCGTGGTTCATTTGTAGATAATTCCTGAAGGAAACTCTCAAGGTGATCTTTCTGCTAGTCCTGGGGCTTTCTCTCACATTTCTTTGTTTTGTTTGGGTTTTTTTGTTTGTTTGTTTGTGGTTTTTTGTTTGTTGGTTGTTTTTTGTGGGTTTTTTTTTTTTTCTCTCAAAACATTATTCAGAGTATTCTAACCATTGCTTAAACAGCATGGGAGAGCCTGGTGGTGGTGGTGGGGTGTGTGGGTGTGTGGGTGGGGGGGTGTGGGTGTGTGTGCATGTGTGTAAATTTCAACATGTGGCTACAGGGTAAAACAGGAGAAGACTCAGAGATGCTGAAAATTCTTCATACTTCTGCTATTTCCCCATCATATCTCTTTGATCAGAAAGTATTGAAAATACAATCAAGAAATAAAGATACTTAAGCCATGAAGGTTTTGACATTGCCAGAGCTCCCTACTGGAAGTGAGTCTTCTAGTTGAATCCATTTGTAGCTTTCTTTTTAATTATCTAAAAATGAGACAGGAAATGAAATGTCAGAGAAAAAAAACGAAATATCAGACGTGAATACACAATCTATAAACCTTCATTTTTCTCCTTATAGTAAGCAACTTCTCCTGCAAATATGCAGAGTAATAAAGTTAGAACATAAGAATAAACAATCTTGTTCTCCATGCCCTCTGCAAACTATATTACCAAAGCGACTTTCATTTCATCAGACAAGATTCTAGCAGAGGATAGAGCTGACTGGGATAATGCAAATCATTGCAAATAAAGGAATATGATCAGTGTTACATTTTTTTTAACACCAGCTTGTATGAGTTGAATTCATTTCTCTTCAAATTTGCATGCTTTATCTCTCCTTGATGTACTTATTTTGGATGCTTCGCTCAAGGTGATCTTTTTACAGCATACATATGGCAGTCAACATAGGGGGACTGTTTTAAGAACTGTTACCTAACCAGAAGTGTATTCAGTTCATAAGACCCTAGGCTTTCCTTCTCTCCCTTGTATCTCCTCACCTCCACCCCACACGCCATGCAATCGGCTTATGGATCCATCAATTGCGCAGCAGTAATGAGCTGCCCTGTGGGCTGCAGCTTTTGCAAAGGAGACCTTCTTCCTACATTTTACAGATGTAAATAAAGCTCAGCCTCCCACTCCTTCTCTGTCTTGATCATTCCTTTCATGCAGTCCTACACAACGTTTAACAGCATTGCAGCCAACAGAAATTTCTGATGAAAAGCTATGTATGCCTTCAAGTGCCGGGGAGCAGAGAGCAGCTCCAAGCTTGCGGTGGGCATAACTTTGGTTTCTGAGCTAACCTGTCTGCAGCTGCACAGGGAGAGCAGCTAGCACCTGCATTTTCCTTGGTTCATGGACTTCTCGATTAGCTATAATGAAGGAACAGCAGAGGCAAAAAGTGACTTCTTGGTGGTCCAGGCTGACATTTTCTGTTAGCTTGTACCACTTATGGATTGTAAGGCTGCACACAGAAGTAAAAAATCTGTGTCTCAGAGGAGCACGCTGTCTTCAGTGGGTATTCACCTCAGTTTGACTATGCTGAAAATCCTAATCCCACCTATAATAAACTATGCAAGTTTTTCTTCTCCTTGTTCATAGAAATGCAGTAAATAGGCACAGGTGAGAAAACAGAAACACAGAGGATTTGAGGTCTGTAAGTTTTTAAAAGCTACCTGGGTTCCTTCAGTTTGTGGAGCTGAAATGCATGGACATTTGAGACTGACTGCATTCATTCTCTTGTATCCAACTGGCGTATTTTAAATATGGATGGTCAACAGAGCATAAATATGTTGTGCATGTGCATTCTGACAGCACATATATCACAGGAAAGTTTCAGTGAAAAGCACATAAAACAATTGTCACAAAAACATTTTTTTTTGGTATCACAGCTAGTCATCTGCCAGCAAGATGCCAGAAAGAGTGTTAAAAATACTGTATATATTCAGCTCAAAGTGTGTTTACATTTGCAATATGTTCTTTTATGTGAAAGAACAGAGACAGAATGAAAGGAGAATCCTCCCCTTGGTGATGACTATTTTAATGTCTTCCCAAAGCTTAGTAAATAATGCAGCACCATAAAATTTAGTCATAAGAAGTAATCATTATCTCTCAATAAAACAGAATAATTTTTCCAGTTGACCCACCAGATAACTGTCTACAAACATTATACATATCTTTAAGAGTATTCCTTCTATTCGTGTCCTAACACAGTCAATGCGAAGATTTATAGCGACTTAGAAAATGACCCGGTACTATACCTCGTTTCCTGTTTCTTTTTCAAAAGCCACAGTCCTAAACAGGCATTTTTAATCTTCCAACATATTGGGTCAAAGTCACAGAAAAAATAGGTCGTGAAAATGTCTCTTGATTATTCCTGCAAACTTCCCTCCTTAGTGGGATGCTGAGAGATACAATAGGGAAACATACTCTTGTTGAAATAAGCCAAAACTTCTTTCAACAAGATTCTCAGAAGGGAAAAACATTATAGGAAAATAGTGGAGGAGTAAATTTTTTTTCTTAAACAATAAGAATTTAAAGAGTGGCTTAGTCATTAAAATAATAATAATAAAAAAACAGATGATTATTAAACAATTTTATATTGCAGTGTCTTGAAAGAGTGATGATAACCGATGACTGATACCTTGTCAAGAAATTGTATCTTGTTTATATGTAGTGTGCTGCTGTTATTTGGTCACAAGATGTGACACATACTCTGTGTGCCAAACTGGGAAATATTTGCATTCTATTTGTTGGCACAATGAATAACAGTGCATTTTGTGTGATAAATTACTTGCAGTTGGGTGAGATCAAATGATTTAATGTAGAAAAGGAAAACAGTAACAAACCTAGCCTGATACAATACAGAATACCAGCGTAACAAAGGATGCCTCTGGGGCTTCCATCGGGATTTTCATTCTCAGGTCAATCTTAAAATGAAATTTATATTAAAAGCTTATGGGTTTCCATTTGCAGAAAGCAATGAAAGATGAGGTGGAAGCTGTGAGTGCTGCATTATGGCGTTATGACTCAGGCTTTGAACCTGGATTGACGGAAAGCAAAGCCCGAACATCAATGCATCAGGTTATCCTGGTGGGACAAGAGAAGAACATGCACCAGTTCTTCTCCAAAGGTTTTCTTCTCCTCCCCACACTTCCACAGTCTCCAGTTTCCCTGGAAATGAAATTTGAGTGCACTTTCCAGATGGGATGTCTGATGCACTCTGAGCAACACCAGTTCATTGCAGGCCTCAGGGCTCAGCATGCTGTGCTGCTGAAGGCAGCAGGGATACACCCCGGAGAAGTCATTAAGTCACGCCCGTGTGGGGAGTTCTGAGGAGTTGCAAGGCAGCATACTGAAAAGTCTTGCTTTGCTGTTATTGTCTGAAGATTCTCTGGGTCTTTTTTGTGCTAATGTTGGTAACCAGAGGGAGCAACCTGGACTGCTATTCAAGAGTGTTGATTTGCAGTACCTGACCACCCAGAGTACTGAGAGCATGATAGCTAGAAAAAGAGCCTCAGAGAAAGGTCTGAAAGAGGTGGTCTGTGTACACATCATGTAATGTAGTTGTAAGCAATGGTTTCTTAGATCTTTTATATGGATAAAGATCAACAGGAAATATTACAAAGAGTGGATTATCTGAAAACTTGCTAATAGCCACTTTCCCGCAGTCTTCAGTTGCCATGTATAAGATGAAAATATAGAATCAAAAAATGTTGTTCTGCAATTAGTGTCTCATTAATTTAATTTATATAGGTATAATGCATCATAGTTGTCTTCTGAAGTGTGAAATGATGAGGAAAATGTAATTGAACCTCTCTTGTACATAGCCTGGATAAATAATTTTTTTTTACACTGTTAAGAACAAGTTTGTACTGTAGCTTGTGGCTACTAGATTTTGTGTGACTGATCTGGCGAAACAGCTATATACTACCCTGTTGTCAAGGAAACTGCCCCCATCACCAGTTATACCATAGTAGTGAGATGTTTTCTCATCTTTGTGGTAAAATTGGGCCGTTCTGCCAAGAGGTGACACCAGAGGGGAAACCCAGCCGTAACAAACCATTGAAGGGATTTTTTAACTGTGAGGGAAGATACTTCACGCTTCTGGCTCCTGCTCCAAGTACTGTTGGTTTATTTTATCCTATGATTATTTAAATGTATATATTTAAATACACGGTCATGGAAGCAGGAAGGCCTATATTTCCAACTCTATCCTTAGGACTATGTTGGATTTCAAACACAATTTTACATTAGGGACAACAAAACCTACGTAATTAATTTGAAAATAGCTTGAATATTATCACAGCGGATTTTTTTCCTTAATAGATATGATTACTTCTAAACCGAAGAAAAATAAAATCATAGAATGATTTTATAGGAGGATAATCTTATAAATAGGAGGATAATCTTACAAACATGAATTGAAAGATTGTCTACGTTTGTTGACAGTTAGAGTTGTTAAGATGACTCCTAGTGAGTCAGTGTTGAGATTATTATTTTTTTCTTTCAAAAATAAAAGCTCAGAAGTAGAATAAATGGAATATTCATAATACAGGAAACAATACATTTCATTTTGCTGATAACACCAAGGACATATACAATTTCATTCTGGAATAACAATATATATGTGTATATATATATGTATAAAACAATATAATCTATAGAAGATAATAGACTGATTTCATAAATCTTCTAAGGAAGAAAGGCATCAGTAGGCAGCAAAGCATATATGCAATTTTAATATTGCATCTTTGTAGGGAAATAAATAGAGCATGCATTAGAGGAACAAAATTACTCCTGTCCTGGCTATATTTGAAATTCTGTGAGTTCTGAGCATCTCTATATTAGGGATATATTGAAAAAAACTCATAATGAAGACAGCTCTGAAAAGAATCTTGAAACATTTTTAGATAGCTTTGAAAGAAAAGTCATGAAGAAAAAGTCAAAGATCATGCATGTAGAAATAAGGACATCCAGATCATTCAACAAGACTGAAAATCTGACCAGCATAAATAAAAAATTA
>VXBZ01000402.1:0-169594 GCA_013399135.1 Heliornis fulica | reverse complement strand
TTGAAGAATCTAAATATCAGGAATCTAATCCAGGAAGTGTTGACATTGATGCAAATCTTTCGATATACTGCAGTAGACTATGTAAAACTCCAAAATGGAATTGAATATTGTAGATTCTTGTAGAGAATGAAAAATGTTAAATTAGACTTGAGTTTAATATTCCATCTGTGGTTATCTCTGCATTTTATGGATGAGAACTTTACTTCCTCACTTGTGTATACTCTGATTTTTTAAATAAAGATCTAAACAAATTCAGAAAGTCACTTTGGTATATAGGAATGAAAGATCTGATGCTTGAAAGAAACAGCCCTTCAGACAAAAGTCAAAGGAATGAGATAATATCTTCTAAGTTTTTCCAGATTTAACTATCCCCAGCAATTCTTAGACAAACTGAGGTAATTCTGAGAGTCATCTGACAAAAAAGTCACCATGCAGTATATCTCTAATCAACAGAGACCTGGTGATTACAGTGAAAAGCCGCTATAGATGCATTTCCTCTTCAAGTAGAGTCTGTGTTGAAGACACTGACTAGCTTTCCGTTCACTATACAACCAGTGTGTTTAGAGTGTGACTATTCATCTATAGAAGGAAAGTTAAAGTTTGAGTCAGGGGAAGATGTTAGAGCTGGGAAAAAAACACTACTGAGTTAGGTAATGTGTATGGGATAATAAAGGCAACCTTTTTTTCATCTTCTCTGCTTTAAAACTAGGAAAACAAAATGTCAGGAGAGAGATCACAGGGAAATTATCATGAATATAAATGTCTTTCAGTCAGTAGAGCATCAATGGAACTAATGTAGGAGCTTGGATGTTTTCTTTTCAGGTCAATTGGCTGCAATCTGGCTTCACTCAACTTCTCCCTGTGTGCTGAGATCAGATATTGTCGCAGGCTCAGGTCAGTCTTGTTGCTTTACTGAATGCAAAGATATACCATGACAAGGGAGTCTTTGCATTACACTGTTGTTGTACTAGCGGTGGCAAGTAGAGGGAAAAAAAATGCCTCTACAGGCCACATTTACTCAGATGTATTGCCAAGTCCAGTAGTGTTCATGCTGCTGTAACATAGTCCAGAAGAAAATGTCTACTTCTGGAGAAAGGAGTAGGTTTTTGGAACCCCTTTGAGGTTTCTGAGTCCAAAATCTGGATAAATTGAATTTAAGCTGGAACAGATGACTAAATAACTAAATAAGTTATGCCATAGTGGCCCATTAGAGTATAAAAATATGCTGCCTTTTTAGATAACTTTCAGTTTGCTAATTTGAAAATTGCAACCATATGAAAGCTTTCAGAGTGACAACACATTTGTTTGTAGTTTGTTATTTGAATATGCCAAATATTGGTTCTATTAAGCTATTATAAAGCTAAACATCTACATCAGACACATTTTCTTTCTGCTTGAATACAAAGGCATAATGTTCCATGCTTTGCTGATATCCGCATGATTAACTACATTTGTTTTTTATTTACAGAAGAAAGCTGTGCTCTAGAAAAACTATTTGAAACATTCAAACTTTCACTTGGGGAGATTTCTCCCCATATAATGACCAAAGAGCAATAGATGTCAGTAATTAGAAATCTCTAAGGACCCCAATTTTTACAGTGTCATTAGTAGTCTTAATTAGTTGTCACCCAGGTTAGAGCTGACTTGTTAAGCTCATGTGGAATGTACTGAAGGGCAACTGATGTGCTCTCAAAATGTCACATTCTGTATCCAGACTCCATTATATAATACTTTAGTTGAAAAAGATTGGTCAAAGTAAAAGACAAGTGGTCTTATCTTCTGACCGCTTTTAACTCTCAGTAGGCTCCGTGGCTTTCCCTTCATTACAGGAGGAAAATGTTGTTATTTTAGAACATTTCAGGTAAGCATGTTCCTTTTGAAAATGCATTTCTGCTATATATGCATATTTACATACCCTTTAATATGTCTTTCCAACTTATGTGTTTTGGTCTTTGTATTTGGAGTGTATGTGTGTGTATATCTATACATGTATATATGTAAAGAGAAACGCGTGTATGTTAGAAAGGTAACCGGAAATGGTGTTGCTTGATGTACTTAATTGCAAGATAATAGATTATTTTATCGTGTGTCTTTATTGTAGCTGTTCTGATGCTAATATAAAGAAATAATTTCGAGCCTAATTAGTGAAAGTATGTCAGTCTTGAACAGGGGCTGGGCAAGATGACCTCCAGAGTGGTCTTCCAATTTAAATTATTCAGTGACTCTGTTTACACACACACATGCACACACATATTTCCCCAAGAAAATATGGATTTCAAAATTGCCTTGATAATAACTAATTCCACATTTACAAGTGAGATGTGTCTCGAAGGGACACTCACTTGAAAAGATATGTACCGATTGTATGCGTAACACAGGGCCAAACTGGTGACTGGAGAGACAGTGCCTTTTGTGACCCTGGACATTGGCTTCTGTGGTTTGGAAGAAGAAACTTCTGTACAGTCAGGTGTTCCAGAAATCTTTACAACAGTTGGAACAAACTGTTTTACTTCATATCAATGTCACACACAAGTTTAATTATAGTTATACTGATGTTGCTGCTATGTTGTTGTTGTTGTTGTTGTTGTTGTTGTTGTTATTATTATTATTTCCTGATAGACTTCTAAATTACTTCAAATCCTGATTTGCCTATGTCAGTAGTGATCTCTACAAGTCTTTGTGCGGATGTGTACCTCTTTTTTACCTGAAAAAAAGAGGTAAAATTTATAATACATTTGTTTAAATGATGTGGATTCTTCTAAAAGAATTGGTTTGACACCAACTGTGCTAATTTTTCTTTTCTAAATGTAATCTAGAGCAGCTAAAATGCTGAAATCTAAAAAATGTTTCTAAAGGATGCTACAAATTTGATCCTTGTAAGTTACAAGCAATACAGATACAATACAAAAGGTACATTCAAGATCACAGGGCTGTGATGAAAGGCTTTTTTTGCTTGCTTTTGCTGAATGATATTTGAACCTCAGCGATCTAAAATTTCCCCAGTGTATTTTCTGAGTGCTTGTCAGCTGCCCCTTAGATAGGTCGGCCATACATTCCTTTAAACTGTTAACCAGCAGTGTTAAAACTACCTAGGAGATGAAAGTGCTGCACTACTTCAGACAGTAAAATAGCTCAGACCATTACCAGCACATGACTCACACAAAAATATGTTATCCCATCTCCTCTTCACTGGCCTGGAAGATGCACTGAATGAAGTGGGTTACTGAGGCAAGGGAGACAAGTTCTCTGTTAAAGAAGAGGTGAAGAATAAATTAAAACTCAGTTGAAAGAAATGAAGTGCCCTCCGCCTGCCCCATCATCATCTGCTGGAGTGACGCATTGGGCAACAACACTCAGTCATCAAAAGTAGTCTCCTGGCTTGTTGATCTTTTAGTTGGAATAGTAGCTGTCACTAAAACATGTATTTTCCAGTAAAGAAGATATTTTTCTTCATTCCTGGGGAATCCAGTGATGTGTTGCCAATATCTTGAGGGGATTCCACTCAAAGAATATGCTCCTTACCCCGTGATAAATTCTTTCAGTTAGGATTTTATTACAGAGAGCAAAGGCAAGGTAGTGGGAGGTATGCTAGCTTATTTCCTTTATTAGGCAGAAATACTTGTTTAGAAAAAAGAAAAAAAAAAAAAACAAACCTAAAAGAAGGAAGCAACTCAGTACTTGATAAATACCTAAGCAACATTAAGTTGAATTTTTTTGTCATATGGCTTGCTCCTGAAATACCTCTTGTACATTTAACTTGTGCAACAGTTGTCAGCTGGTATGGCTTAAAAGGTCAGACATGTTAGGACAATAAATCAAGATCTATTTGGACATAAAAGTCAAACCAAAAGTGTTGTTCCATGGTAGTGATATGTCTGCAATGGGTTTCTCCCTTCCTGCATGATGCCTCAATCAAGCAATCCTATGTATTGCTCTCTGAAATGGAAAACACCCTTTTATTGCCTCCCCATCAATCAGACATTTCTCTAGGTAATGGTTTGGCTCCTGTTTGAGACCAGTGATAGCTGAGCTGCTGTTTTGGGGTCCCAGATAACAAATCTTGAGGTAAACATCTTGGCATTTTGGATCACAGGAGAGCCACCAGCTCCTGGAAAAGCAATTGAAGGCTTGCACACACAAACTCCTTTCTGTGTTGAACAACCGTCTGCTGCACCTGCTGTTGCTACTGATTTTTCACCAACTATTCTGACATATTTTCTAAATCTAGTTGGGTTCTGTAGCAGGGTGAACTCTTGCACTTGCTCCTGCACCTAGTCCTCTTAAGCCTTACTTTACAGTCATAAATTCAGCTAAGAAGCAAACTGTATTGAGATACCTACTGCTATTTTATAACTTAATTAGTACAGTCAATTATACTTTGTAATTATACTGTGTTTTGTGTCTCTAAACATGAAGGTCGCATTATGTGTAGTCAGATCTACCATAGAATTTAAGCTAATAATTATTTAATTATCAGAACAATATATTTTTACAGTTTTAAGTTAACCTATTGTCAATAGAAATTGGGGATAATTCCCTGTATTGGTATTCAATTTTTTATATGGGCTGTGCCTGTTAATAATCACTATTGTGTTTCTCTTTTACCACAGGTGAATCCAAATTTTACTTTTTTTTTTTCCCCATCTTTTCCTAAGTCACATATGGGAATCAAAAATTATGAAGTAATTACATAGCATGAGGAATTTTATTTACTCACCTGTTTAAAGATGAAGAAAGAAATGCACAAATGGTTGAGCAGATGACTCTGGTTTTTACTTTGTTAATGCCCTATTAAAGCAGTCTTTTTTTTACATTATGTAAAAAGAGGGGTTTTTTTTTACACTCAAATGTACAAGTTAATATGCATGGTACTTTGATAAAAGATGTTGCAAAGACTAATCAACTTTTAAAGTTATCTTTTATTTTACTAGCAGAACAAGTTGTGGTTTTGAATCTAAATGCATGCTGATAAACACACCAGCACAAAAGCAACTTCCTGAAAGAATCTCAGCGTATTATTGTGAATTTGATTCAGTTTGGGGAATAAGATTTTAATTATGTAGTTCTACAAATTCAGCTGACATTTTGATTGCTATTTCAGTTCTATTCTCTTAATGATTTTGATCAAGTTTTTAATTTCATGACTGTATAGCACTGTTGAATATTACATCTTAGTCTTTAATGAGGGAAATTTAGTAAAAAGGAAATGGACCTTTGAAATCTCATGACACTGAATTAATCATATATACCATGTAATCTTTTAAGAGAAGATGTTATGATAATGTGGATTGATATAATCACATGAATGGGTGAATCATTCAGAGAAAATCTATCAGTATAATAGCTATAATATGTGGGAAGGATCGACAAAAAAATGTAAGCAAATCTTCAGTCAGAAAGGCTTAACAGCACAGTTCAGCACACAGGCTTGCTCTAACACTGCCTCTCTCATTGCTTGCATTTCTAATGCCAGAGCATCTCACGTTGCTTATATTTCAACCTTTTATGGTTTCAAGCCTCTAAAGATACCAGACTTTGCAAGTAAAAGGAAAAAAAAAAAAAAAAGAAATCTCTCCTGCGAAAGATAAGCAATTAAGCAATTGCAAATTTTTCATTCTTTCTTGAACTCTTTTGGTGTTATGCCAGCACAGACAACTAAATGTTTTATAACTACGTAAGAGGAGAGTAACTGCTACAGAGAAAGTTCCAGTAAGTACTGTAGATAACACACTTCCTTCTTTTCAGCCACTATGGGATAATTTTTAACCATTTTTCATTTAATTCGATTAATATTTACTTTTTACATGTCCCATGTTAATGACTTCCTTTTGCCGATTTTTTGTATATGTATAATGCAAACAACTTTGTTCAGCCGTACATTTTGGCTTCAGTCAGTTGAAAATATCCTGCTTCAGACTTATGACTCGTGTATGAACAACAGTGACCTCATGTGGCTGTTGCCTCAAGGTTACGTTATCAGACTACTAAAGGAACACATTGTTCTTCATGACAGGAATATAAACACATTATGTGACGTCCATTGTGCTCATTTTTTATTATTTATTTTGTCTTAAGGCTATGTTAGCTGTGATATCTTCACTACAAAACTGCTTGAGAAAGGAGCTTGATGAATGAAGCCATGAAATTGGCCAACAAGTTCTGTTTCATGCAATTCAGGTTTACCTAACACCATGCTCAAGAGTTTTTGAGTTCTTACCTGATAACTCCAGGAAGATCTTTAAAGATCAAAAAGTTTTTAAGTTGGTATCTAGAAATTTTTAAAACTTTCTCCACTCCATTATTTTTTAATACCTTTACCCATTATATAGGGCTTTATGAATTTAACTTTTTTTCCTCCAGAGAGGATATTTGTCATGGTTTAACCATAACTGTTTCTTGGGAGGAAAAATGCCATCACTCTGAACATCATCCACTTCTTTCTTTCTCACCTAGGTTTATATTCCAAGCATAGCATCATATGGTGTTCAATATCCCTTTGTTCAGTTCAGGACAGCAGTCCTAGTTATGCCCTCTCCCAACTTCTTATGCATCTCCAGCCTCCTCACTGCTGGAAGAAGACCTTGTCTCTGTGTAAGTGCTGCTCAGCAGTATGAAAATATCCCTGCATTACCCACACTGTTTTCAGCACAAATCCCGTAGTCCTGCACAAGTTACTACGGCAAAAATTCTATCTCAGTAAAAACCACCACATGTATGTAAATTATCCCTATTTAAAAAGCCATGCCATAAGCTAGAATGTAAAGAAGGATGGTATAGAGCTTGTGGAAGAGCAGGAACTGGTAAGCTTTCACTGTCAGTCGCTTTCTATCAT
This sequence comes from Heliornis fulica, assembly GCA_013399135.1. NCBI lineage: Eukaryota > Metazoa > Chordata > Aves > Gruiformes > Heliornithidae > Heliornis > Heliornis fulica. Next base: position 162,762 of record VXBZ01000402.1, on the reverse strand, counting down.
GCTGGGTTTTCCAACATGCCACTGCTGTTGCCACAAAAAGACATTGGGTAGTTGGGGTGAATTCAGCTGAGGACCACAAAGATGATTAAAGGCCAAATTCCGTGATGTATGAGAGTGGGTTGAAGGAACTGGGTTTGATCAATCTTTAGAGATTAAGGGGATTCTTACTGCTGTCTTCAATCACCTAATAAGGGTTGTAGGAAAAACAAAAAAAAAAGGAGTCAGACTATTCTCAAAAGTCATCAACAAAACAGCAAGAGACATGCGGTACGTTACAAGGGGAAGTCCCAAGTATATGTTAAAAGGAGCAACACTAGAGTGAGTGCGATCAAAGTCTGGAGCAGGTTTCCCAGAAAAGCTGTGAAATCTTGCCCTGAACAACCTGCTCTAAGCTGCCTGTACTATGACCAAAGATAACTTCCAGAGGTGAAGAACCAAATGCAGAAATGTTTAGATTATATGTAGCAGATGAATGTTTCACCAAATCACCCTGATTTGAAGGAGACCTCTACCAGCAATACAAAAATACTGCATTGGATGGAATATTATTGCAACTGATGTGTTTAACAGGTTTCTTCTTTACCAGGAATACTAGTGGGAGTGGCTTCACAGGAGACAGCTGAGTAAATCGCAGTCTCCAAATCTCCAACACAAAACGCCCATTTTCTCCCAGGACAAAAATAGGATGATGTTGAAAACTATTCTCTTGAATGGGTACATTTATGCACATGTGTTTTTGTGGAGAGATAGAAAGAAAGGGAACAATGAAATAATTGGAAAAGCAAGTAGCCAAGTAAAAAAATGAGTGAAAAGTACTATCCCAACTGTATAGATATACCTGGAAAGAAGGCTATGCAGAAAGGACGATACCTGAAAAAGCCTTGGTACAGTGAAGGAGTAAACTTTGTGGTGATGTAATTCTTCCTGTAATCATGATAACGTGATGATTGCATTCATATGAATACGATATCATGAAAAATTCTTGATTCCATCAAAACACAATCCTCTGAATTAGAACTACCAGATAGATCTTTGTTTTATGGATAGTTAGGGAGGGAATACTGCGTATTTACTAGAACTGATAAAAAAACCCTCCATAACTAAATTGGTCAGCCAGCTGGATCCTCTGATCCTTTTTATTCAAACTCTCTAATCTTAAGAGTCTCACAGTATTTGTCTAGAAAGTGTTTCCTTTAAAAACATTCACAAAATCAGTCGTGAGGCAATGGCCTAGATTATGCATCTGGTTTGACATACAGCTATGAGCTGCTGAATTCCAGCTGCAGAGGGAAAAGCGTAGGTTGCCAAAAATATTAACCTGTCTTTGTAGACAAAAAAATCATTAAATTTGATTTAGATGAGCGCTTGCTTTCCTTTTCTCTCTCTGCTTCTTGAGCTAATGCTCTTACCCTGGCAGGAAAAGATAGCATAAGAGTGACTGCAGGAAAGAATGCAATAATATTCCTTTTTTCGTTCTTTCTGACTCACAGTACAAAACAGCCAAATCTGGCAATTATTGTTACAATGTTTTCCTAAATCATGACACTTTGGTCTAACAAGGATTCCTGTAAACAAGTGAAATTTGGCCTTAATTCAGCATTTGGCCTTAATTCAGCATTTGTTTAATTTCAAACGTGAGAATTCTCACAAGCAAAAGACCTTTTCTAGACCAGGGTTTTCTGCAGATTTTTGTAGGTTTTCTTCCTCAGCTCAAAACTGTTCCTATATTTAGCACAACCTTTGCAACAAGGGAGCCATCAGAATTCTGAGATGACTGATATCAGTATACCTTGTTCTTTTAAGTGGTGAAATCTTCTGCCCTCCAAGTTTTCCATTTCAAAGCAGAATTAGTAGTCAGGTCTTTTACTCTTGAAGGATTCTACCTGATGATTAAGGGAAGCTGGATTTTACCCACTGTCATACAAAAGAGCTCCTACATACATTTACTGGCTGCTCTAAGAAATAAGTCTCAGTGGTATGTGTACATAAAAGATATTTCTCTGAGAGCACATTACTTTCATGCCCATAACCAGCCAGCCATCTGCAAGACTACAGGTCTTTTCTAGATGTTCTGACACTTTTAGAAATTTAAAATAAAATTAAATTTAAAATATAGAAGTGAGTCAGATCTAAGCAGGCTAACAGGAGAACAGAATAGTTCTCATCTAGGATCTTTCTCCTTTTTCCCATGGAAGGGTTGACCAGAGGGTCTTCTAAGGTCACTTCTAGTGGCTATTCTGTGATTCTATGATTCCATGATGTTCAGTCATCTCTTAAAAATTATAGGGATGCTCTCTTCACAGTAAAGGCAGTTGCAGATTCCTGTTGACTTCAAAAGGTAAAGGGCAAGATCTGAATGCTATAAAAACACATTTCCAGGCAAAACAGATGTAAATTTAGGTAATGATTTGGAACTGCTCCAATTGCAGCTTAAGCTTTGAAAACAACTGATATCCTCTGAAAGTCATTGTAGATGAATGTGAAAATTCTTGTTACAGTATAGCAAGTTGATATCATACAACCATAAGTAATGACTTTTGCACCAAAGAGAAAAAACACCTTTTTGTGTTTAATTCTAAAACAGGTGGGGAGGGGGGGAAGAAATTCAGCTTTGTTTGAATTATGAATTAAAGATGTTTTAATAGGCTTACTTTGCTTTTTGTTTGCAATAGATTTGTTGACCTATAAAATTACCTAAAGAAAAACTAACCCCACTGTTTTAGAGTGGTATGCACAAGTTACTCAAAAGCCATCTTGATGCTACCAACTAATAAATTATTTCAAAATTAAGAATTTAGTAACTGAATTCAGATAATCCCTCATTTTCCTTTGTTCTTTCCAGTTTCATGGTAAAAAATAAAGGAACAGTTGAGAGGAATGGATATTAATGAATTATCCTACCTTTCTTTTACAAGTGAAAGTAAAAGACATAGCATCAACCTGAATTTATCAGAAATAGAAGCATGGAATTTACAATATCAAGACAATTTTTCCATCAACCGAAACATTGCAGAAAGAAGAATGTAGAGACATGGGTTATTGAAATTGATAATATTTCCCCTAATACTATCTATGCAGGTTTTATTTTAAATATCTTTTTTTTTTTTTAATTCTCATACTTGGAGATTGCCACTTAATATATTACAATAGTCAGATGCTGAAGAAGCCAGCTGCTTTCACAAGCAGCATCCATAGCAACCACTCTCTTCCTGGGTTGGAAGCCAATTCCACAATTTATAAGTAATTCAGCGGGGTTTTCCTGTATTATAGAGCTAGTTGAGCCATTCAGCAGAATCTTAAACTTCAGGACTATACATTTGACTATGTTAAGGCAGCTGATGGAAAAAGCAAATTCTGTATCTTCAGCATGACTAAAGTTGCGATACTTTATGTATGAGGAAACTATTTTTGTTTTGGTTTGTTCTGCTTTGTTTTCTCATTACAAGGATATATATTGATATGTATAATATAGATAGATAGTATAATTTAGCAGTGATAGTCTACTGAAGTGTTTCTAGATCCAATCTTGCAAAAGTTGGAATATGTAATTAAGGTTATTATCAAGACTGCATAGGAGACATCAGTAAAGCTTGTGAAGGATATATTTGACTCAGGAATCCATTCAATAAATATCCACTGGTGTGAAAATTGGAAGTGTTCAATCACAGGTTGATTTTGATTCTTAAGCATTGTATATAGTAGATGTTTGAGGTGATGTTCAACACAACCATAACTTTGTTAAATAGTGCTAGTCAAAGAAAATGTTGTGACAATTCTTCATTTAATATTACATTACCAAGCTGTTGGGAAAAGTCTCTACTTGTGACTTGTGTAGAAAATCACTTGTTTTTTCCTTACTTGCTTTTCCTGGTGCTCAGATATTAATAATAATAATAATAATAATAAATAAATAACCATTGTTTTGGAAAGTCTCTTGCTTAAGAGAAATATACAACAGGTAAATTTACCTCAGAGACGATAATACTGAAAGTCTCAAAGCTATTAACGAATTTGAGTCAGATGCCCACTATGAAGACACAGGTTCATTACTCCAGAGTAGAAGCTGTCTCTGAATATCTATTATATTGTAGATATCTCAGTCTGGAAATGGGATGACCAAACCTCACAGTTGTGGAATATTTCTTTTAATCTTCCTTTCGTAAATTTGTGAGGCTGGTAAAAAATTTGCATAATATTTTACCCAAATTTCTAGTACTTTTACTTTCTATGACTTAAGTCATTAGCAAAGATCTCTAAATCATATCAAGCTGACTGGAAAGTTTATAGCTATGATATCCCTTCTTTACAGAAACAATTATTTTAATAAGTGCCTATGATACAGAATACATTAATTTAATTAAGAAATAATATGAATTAAACAGAACATTGTCACAGAATAATAGTCTTTTGCATCTACATGAATGCTACGGCATTTGAATAAATAGTAATCGCACATGGAAACATTTATTTTCAAAGGAAACACATTTCTTGTTATGCAGTTCTTGTTAGTTGTACTGTAATAATTTCTACTGCACTAATATTTTTATGTAAATATGAAGCTTGAGCTACATTTAGAATAATTTGGTGCTTGCACAGTAAGGAGTTTAAGCCTCCTATTGTGCTTAGAAAAACAATGCAGAATGTTTGCCTGAGTTAACCCCAAGCTCTCATTTTCCCCAAAAGTTCTTAGCCTTTTTTTCCTTAGTTTTCCCCACTGACAGAAGTTACTCACTTGGCTCAATTATATCCAATAAATGTGGTCATAGCCTCGTCTCACTGATTCTGAATTTACCTGACTAGCAGATTTATGGGAAATTTCTATGAAAGACATTATTATAATTTAATTTTTTTTTCAATAAATAGCTCTCTTTAAACCTCAATGTTGTTTTGTTATTATTTCTACCATGTTAGATGTATTTGATTCAGAATCTTCTTCACTGTGTCCACATGCAAAGTGAGAGGATAATCACTGCTTAAAGTTGAAGTATGTAGTGATAAAAAGCAGGACAAGTGAGCAGTTGAAAAGATGGTTTTGGTTTATTGTTTTTCCTTTCTTTTTTCACTTTATAATCACTTCCCAGGATATGAAACTATCATGCTACTGCCCTCATAAATTTCTCATGTTCCAGCATAAAATAGATTATTTTTCTGGGCCACATGCTGAGCCTTTTGGATTCCTGCTCTCTAGCTGGTTAGATAGCTTCTAATTTCCAGACTGAATTCATTCCTCACCAATGTACACTGCTCTGTTTTATGCCAGTTATGCCCTTCATTGTAAATCGCTCTTACATCTTTCTGCTATTTACCCTGTGGGAGAACAATCAGCTCTCAGCCTCATGATTTTAATGTCCTTTATTCTTAATTTATATCTGGAAAATAAAGATCTCCCATAAACTATTTCAGGAGTTTGGCCATTAGTTTAATAGCAGTAGAGAGTTCTCTAGCGTGAAGGTAGATCATACCTGTATAACCTTTTAAAACACCTTCCTCAAAGGAGTTGGACTCCTTTGCATTGATTGTTTTGTCCCTATTTCTCTGCAGTATCCCATGGCTTTAACATTCCCTGTGATCCCTTCTTACCTCTCCTTATTTCTACCTTTTCTGGTCCATTCGTACTTGGCAGCATGTGCTCTGTCACCTACCTTCACATATTGTTCACTCTCATCTCAAGAAGCGGTAACAGAATGTTACAACCAAAATACCACTGCTCAGTAAATACCCCAACTCTCATTACAGTGAGTGGTTTTTAAGAAATGAAAGAAACAACAGTGCCATCAGTTGACCCTGGGTGTTCCTCCTGCAGATGGACTACTCATGAGGACAATCAGATTAATAAGTAAAGTGACGTTACGGACCTGAATCCTTTGCAGAATTGTAGTTGCTATACAGATGGTGTTATTCTGCATCTGCTCAGCTTGCAGGGACACACTAGCTCTTAATTACTCCTTGCACAAAATTCCTTCCAGACTGTTCTCCTAGGGAACTTTCAAAGGCACTTCCAGTGAGACTTTAACATCTAAGTCCCTCGACTGTTTTTGAAAATTCAAAGCAAGGAATCTGTCAAGAAAATTTAGAGTAGAAACCTTCTAGAAGAGAGAGCTTCTAGCATTTCCCTCTTTTACCTGTGATTATGCTTCCTTACTCCAGCAGATTTTTAAACTAATTTGATATTGTTATGTGAAATGTATAATTGTCTTTTATTTTATTTTTGAAATTTTCTTTATTTTTATTCTCTTGAAAGCATCTTATTCTTTATGGTATTTCATCACCTTAAAATTCAGAATTGTCCAAGAACAGTTTAATTGAACTATCATATTCTCTTAGTACAAGAGACCAAATAAATGGCAAATCGATGTCTAAAATACTTAAGATATGCATATAGAATGCAAATAACTCCAGAATAATCTTGGCAGGATTCTTGTTCTGATTGAGAATATTGCATGTGAAAGAGATAGGTTTTAGAAATTGAGATTAAAAAAAGGTACTTCAACATTTAAAATCTAAAATATCACAGAGCAATTAAAATAGTAGTTTCCTACTACAGAAATGCAGCTTCTGACAGAGCATCAATTTTCCATTCTTGCAGCTTATCAACCAGCTGCTGAATTGATTCTTTATGCTTTTGAGCCAGAGAATACAGAAATGCTACAGTAGAGTTACCAGAATCTCATTCTGTTTTCTGTGCCCCGTTCCTTGTCATATATACTGGGGAGCAGACTGACCATGCATCTTGGGGTACACCAACACATCTGCAAAGGAATAAAGTTCTGGCTAGGTTCACTGCAGGTGTGCAGAAATAACCCTCAGGAACTGTTGGAAAAATACGAATTAGCTTCTCTTCCCAGATTCACTGGTAAAATGTGAGAGTAATTTAGTTATCATCAGGTTTAAACTAACCTACATTGCTGAGATAGATATCTGTACTATCTATCTTTTCTGCTCAAGAATGCTCTATTGCTGTTTGTTATCACAAAATTTGGCCCCAAAATATTGTCAGTAAGGCTTTGGTTATGACTTTTATCTCTCTGTGTGTAAAAAAAATGGGAAGTAAATAATGAAGGCAAAACAAAGTTTAGAATAAAATATGAAATATTATTCTCCTCTTTCCTCCATGCACACAGTAGGTTAAAGAAACACAAAGATTTCTTATTTAATGTCAGTTCCTTCAAGCATTTGTGTTATTCAATTAGAATGAATTGAGCAATAAAGAATGCATGGCATACACATAGCATGTACAATGAAATTAGCTAAATAGGCTAATTGGACAGTAATGAAAAATAGCTCNATATATTATATATCAATAGGGACTAATTTATAAAATGCCTCACAGGCTTTGATTGGCACTAACTGACTGGCTAGCTGTAACTGCCTTAATGATAGACATTTGCAACAATCTCAGGGGTAGAAAGGTCAGTATTATGCAACTTGTGATATAGCTCACTTGTATGTTTGAGTCTATGAAGAATAGTAAGTTACCACCATGGCACTTCATGTGGATTCCCATTCTTTTCTGCACTCATATGTTATTGGAAGGATTCGCTTTTGTCAGAAATATTTAACCTCGTAATAATTAAAGGCATTATCTTCAAACATAGGTTCTTCAATTAATTATTTTGGTTTGTCAATGTAATTATTGCAACTGGTTTGCTATGCAAATTCTGTGACTTTCTGAATTCATCTCATACAAGGATTGTTAAATCAGTACTATACTGACTGTGCCAAGCTGTTCTGTTCTTAAAAAAAAAATAAAAAGGAATTACCACAGAATTTCCCACAGCGGACTGTCCTAAGATCACATCTGATGGGCAAGAGTGTGGGACCAAAAATTACTGTACTTGATTTGGTAGATAAAAAAAGTTAAGAGAAGAGTTAAAGTTAAGTTAAAAGTTAAGAGAAGAGCTCCTCTTCTCATTATGGGCAAAGAAACTCACCCATTCTCAAACAAGTTGCAAAAACCCCACTTTTTTTTTGAAAAAAAAAAAAAACAAACAACACTTTGGGAAACCCCAACCCTTGAGTTGTGTGCTGGGTCATGTGTGCACAGAGGAGAAAAGTTCCCTCTTCAGGTTAGCCAAAAGAAGACCATAGCCTTCATCACAGTTAAAAAGTTGTTAAAGTCTAATCCATAATTAAAAAGTGAGAAAGTTCAGAAGCAGAAGCTGCATTTTCCCTTTTTTTTTCTGCTTTTTTGTCTTCTTTTTGTCTATGCTTATCTTTTGTTCTGAAGGAAGCAGACTGCAAGAGCTTCACCAATCTAAACCACTTTTAATTTTTTTTTTCTCTATCCCAAATGGACAGCTATTACCATCTAAAATCTGTGATATAAGAAATCTATTTCTAAAAGCTTTAGAGCAATAAATGTAATAGAAAAAAAAATAGAAAAAAATGGTGTTTAAGTTAGCCTTGTTTAGTTACTTATGTTTCCTAAAGTTTAACTGTTTTTTCATTTCTGTATCTTTACTAAAAAGTTTAAAAGTTTTTGGACAGCAATAATTATCTTGGTACGCAAATTCTGTACTTAGCTGTTCAAGGTATTGTAAACTAACAAGATTGTGAGAACAACTTTGCAAAGCCCAGCTAACCTGTTCCATCTGATGTAATGCAGCATTGCTATATGTTTTTAGGGTTTTTTATTAGCAACTGTGATTATATTATCCAGGCTCCTAAACAGTCTTTTTAGAAAGAGAATGCCATTAAATATCTTTAATAACATGCTGTCTGTAAATTAACCTTATAAAGTTCGCATTTTTGATATTTTCAAATTGTAATGCCCTCTCTGCTTTCAGATTTCTAGCAATATATATCCTCCTTGTATCTTCCTTGTAAGATTTAAAATTAAATCCTTAAATTCAAATACATTGATTTTAATCCCACCATCTGCATCTCTCTGTCCACCATACGAGAGTGCTTAGCCAAGCTAGATGCTTATGTATCTTGCTCACACATCAACTATTTATCTCCCCAAGTGATTTTCAGAAGTAAAATGCTGATTTTAGGAAAGTTTCATTATTTGAAGGCATGTACCTCACATAAATCAAACTCAGTTATGCTCAGAAGGATTAACCACCAGAAGAATGTACGAAGAAGGAAAGCATGGAGCCATTTCCTTCCATAAATATTATTTGCAGTTCAGCTAACTGTTCACTGGGGTTTTTTATAGTGTATTTGGTCCTAAAATGTTAAAATCTACTGAGAAACATTATTCTCTGAAGATTACCTCCAGCAACTTCTACCAGTAAAGCAACAGTGGCAAATTCTTACCCAGCTGGTTTCAAGGGGAAAAATATCCCAAGAGGGTCAATGATGTAACCTGGATATTTGTTGTGGCTTTTACAATGAGAAAGACAAGGTTCATTTATTTTTTCTGCAGTTAGATAAATATTAAAGTAGTTGATACAAAATGGTGTATTGTGAATGATATGAAAACTAAAAATTTCCCGTTATCCCTGAACCAAGATATCCCAGTCTGAGCTTTATTGTTTAAATGACTAAATTAAATCTATACCTCCCACATCCTGGGAGAATCTTTCAAGCATTGCACATCTGGGAAAGAGACAACAACCACAACCACTTTTTACAAAATAGTCCTTCATTTCCTTGTCTACTGCATAAACAAAATCATATCTATTACCCTGCTGTTAACAATGAACATAATTAATAATAAATATTTATTATTATTTTACCTGAGGTTAATTTATTTTGTTTTGCTTTTTGACTTAATGAAATCTAATTTTAATTTCTTGCATTCATTTTCTGCACAGATGAAGTGGAAAAAAAAACTTATTTCCCAACCCTCCTTGTGCTATCCTAACCTCCCTCTTGCCATCCTAACAAACTAACCCAGTAAGCCTATAGAAAGGTAGCTATTGACAGGAACATAATCACTGGAAAAGAAATCACATTTAAAATAGGTATGCTCTAATTTAACACCATCATCTTTCTGGGGTTCCTTTTATGGGAATGGATTTTTAAAAAAGAATTCAAAGAATGAACTTTAAAAATCAGCATTTTTAACCAGCAGTAAACATGCATTCGTTCATCCATCATGTGAGTATTTACAAGAGTACAGATGCTCTTTTGAGGGCAATAAGAAGGCTTGGGGAAAACACCTTGGCAAGAGTAATCAACACTCTGAACTCTGTTAGGTGCTTGAATAACATTTATGTTCAAAATTTACCAAATATGTTCACTAAAGAAGGAACATTACTCAGAGATAAGAATCATTAGTAAGTAGTCTGAATAAGAATGGTTCCTAAAGCTTGGAAGGTTTTAAAGTCAATGTGACAGATATGTAAAACACTCATTTAAGATTATAACAGCCAACAGGAAGTTGCTTCTCTGAAAGAACAAATTAGAAAGAAATATATTCACATCGTTTTGCTTCTGAGGCAGTAAAACCCTGGTGAAAACTAAAATTCAGCAAATAAACTAGAGTACTGTGGTTTAATAGGTATTGCAACAGCCACTTTTTGGAAAGGGAGCATCAGCTTTTCACGTAGCAATGTTGCCCCGGTGTCTAAAGACAATGTTCTTCCCCGTGCTTACAGGAAAATGGGCACCACATTCCTTTATCATCTCATACACATGCAATCACTGGAGGAAATGCAGACAGAATTGTTTGAGGATTAGTCCTTGGGAAAGAGGAAGGGTTAGGGGAAAGAGAAGAGCTGGGGAAAAAAAGGAGAGAAGCTGTCTTTGTAAGAGTGACAGCAGGAGGCTGTAGTCATTAGGGAGAGGAGGAAGGGATGGGAGCAGCTTTTGGCAGCAGCTTTTTGCACTGGAAAGGCGGAGCTGCTTCTGAGAGACTGGAAAACCCTGGGCTTGGCCATAGCTAACCTGAGGCAGCAGCAGGAGGTAAAAACAAAAGATTGTACATGAACTTGAGGCAATTTCCACTGTAAGAAAAAGGAGATAATTAAATACATACTGCAAATAACCTGATAATACTGAGACTCCTGTGACAAGCAGCTTGCGTAGTAAAGATAGGAGTACATACTCAGCCGCTGATGAGAGTGAAATACAGAAGGCAGCATGGAGGGTGTATGAACCGAGAACCAAAGACTACGCCCAAACCAAGAGCTCAAGAAAGAGTGAACAGAAAGAGTGAAGGCATGAGCCAGCAGTGTGCTCTTGCAGCTTGGAAGGCCAATGGTATCCTGATCTCCATCAGCAAAGGGGTAGCCAGCAGGGACAGGTTTTTTACAAGGATAGAGAGTGGTAGGACAAGGGGGGATGGATTGAAGCTAAAGGAAAGAAAGGTTTAGAGTAGATATTGGGGGAAGTTCTTCACAGCAAGAGTGGTGAGGTGCTGGAACAGGCTTCCCAGAGAGGTGGTGGGTGTCCCAACCCTGGAGGATTTCAGGGCCAGGTTGGATGGGGTCCTGGGCAACCTTGTCTAGATGAAGGCCTGGAGGTTGGTGGCCCTGCTTGTGGCAGAGTGGTTGGAACTCGACAATCTTTGGGGTCCCTTACAACCCAGACCATTCTGTGATTCTGTATGTTTGCATTTGTTTCCAGACCTTCATTGTATTTGATCTAAAAAAGCTTTCACGAGATGCTGAAACAATTGAATTACATCTCCATGCCCAGAAAGCTGATTTGACACAGAGAAAGCAAAAACCACTGGCTTTGTTGCATGCTGTCCTCTTCAACGTGTCAGACTGAATCTTAGCCCTGTGGAAATGAGAAAGAATTTTGTATTTCATAGTTTAATTACTTGGCATATGTGAAACTCAAATAAACATACTCCACTCCACCTGAAGTTCATGGCTTCCATACACAATCAGATCTCATTTTAATTTTGTAAATTTCCGGAATATGTTCTTTTGACTCATCATTTAATTAATTTTCTAGCAGAAAATAGGGATTAGAAAGAAGTAGCACTCCACTGAGAAAAACCAGGCTGTACAAATTTGATGCTATGCCAACAAATCAATGCTATCAGTTTGTACAAACTAATGTCACCTAGTGTTGTAACAGACTCCATGGAACTTACACTTAAATGTTCTCTTTAATGACAATTGTATGACAACCATACCCATATAGGGGTGTAAATATCTGGTTATTTCTCAGCTTTTTGTGTATTTTGTGTGAGTTTCAAGGAGGAAGGGGAACAGGAATGCCAAATCTTTGTAGTTACAGAAAGAAAAAAAATAAACATAACTACTTCCAATAATTTGAATTATTTTGTGCCCTCTGCTTAACAGAGATTAATTTTTACTTCTTGAAAATAGTGATGGACGGAAGAATTGCATTTGTAGAGCACTTTAGACAGCAGTCTGGGAAGTATTTACATTGTAATCTAACAGTGTGGTTTCATATGAACCAGAACTGGTTTAAAACCAGGTAGCTCACACCCCAATGCCTTTGTATTGTAGCAAGTCTTGAGCTGTCTTCACCAGACCATAGAGTTTTTTTTCCAAGCAGAACAACATGCATTACTCTCATAGTTTAACCTGTGGACAGCTCAGCCTCACCAATTACCTCACTCACTGACCCCTGGTGAGGATCAGAAGGGTAAGCGTGGGAAAACTAATGGATTGACAGTTTACCAGGTAAAGTAAAAGCTATGTGTGAAAGCAAAACAAGGAATTTATTTACTAATTCCTGTGTTCAGGGATTCACCATGTGTGATGGTTACTTGGGAAGATAAATGACATCCCCCCTTCTTTTTTCTTCCCCAGCTTTATATGCCGAGCATGATATCACATGGTGTACAGGATATCCCTTTGGTCAGGTTGGGGTCCTGGCTGTGTCTCCTCCCAGTTTCTTGTGCATCCCCCAGCCTCCTTACTGGTGAGGTGGGGACCAGCAATGGCCTTGGCTCTGCATAACCACCGCTCAGCAGTAATGAAAAGTTCTTTGTGTTAGAAACACTGTTTTCAGCACAAATCCAAAACATAGAGCTATATGAGCTACTATGAGGAAAATAAACTCTGTAAGATCCATAAAGAGTTCAATTATACAGGTGGAATTGAGAATAAACACATGAGCTGTTATGTACATATTTATGGGCATGAAAGATAGAAACTTTGTAAACAAGCTATCCTGGAAATTCAGTGAATGCTTCTCTCCAGAAAAACGTCTCTTGCTTGAACCCTTAATTTTGGAAGGTAGAGAAAATTACTTGCTGCAGTCCTAATGAGAGTCAGAGAGTGTAATTGCATAGTTCAAAAGAGAAAGCAATCATCTAGGAACTTGTAGTTAAAAGTCTCCTTCCTGAAATGATCCATGCAACTGGAATTTGTGAGTATCTTTAATAAAAATTATTAACTGAGAACAAAAATATACACACATGGAGAATATGTTGATATAAAGTAGTGATTTGTGTTTCTGATCAAAATATTCTGGAAGTAAAGGTAGGATGGCGATGTAATATAAATAAATTAACTGAATGATTTTCACAGAAAGTCTTCCTGGGCCCTAAGAATATTAATGAAACCTACAAGTATTAATCACTTTTGGTTATTGGAACGTTTTCAAATATGGAGGATCTACAGAAATCAGTGGGTCATGTCTGCTTAAGTCAGTCGAAGAATGTCTCTAAAATTGCATTAAAGGCAGATAGCATTTGACAATAATATTTGAATATTGCATAGAATCATAGAAGGACAGGGACACCTGTCACTAGACCAGGCTGCTCAAGGCCTAGATTTAACTTTAAATCTATTAGAAAAGCTAATAAAAAGTATATAATAAGCATTTTAAAAACTTCTTTATTTCAGCAAAATTCAAATATTAATTTTTAACTTAGAGTTACTGAAACAGCAGTCTTCTGTGATGCTTGCATCTGGGTGTTCAGATATTAATGTGACAAACATAGAAGTGGATTGATAAAGCAATTGTATTGAGGCAGAGTATGAATGCTTGCACAGACAAGCTGCTCAGAAAAATATATTTCCTCTAGGATTATTGCCCAAATTTTCGTGGCATACTGTCACAAACACAGAAGAATAGTACAATTGCTTAAATAAGAAACTATGCAGTCTTAAGCCTACAGTGTTTTCCAGGTCTGGAACATTTCCAATTAGGAGCCAATGAATATAGGTTTCCATGGTGATTAGCTAAAATGCGGAATGAATTTCATTTCATGATAATTGCTACATATTTGCAGCTGAAGTGCATCTTTCAGTTTCAGCCAAAGATTTTCATGCCCTAATCACAGCTCTGGACCTGAATCTACTGATGAAACCTATAATAAAATGCAGGGCTATCCTGCATTTGTTTTTGAGGCAGGAGGATTTACTGGATACTAAGTGTGATTTTTTTGTTAATGCTTTTCATTCTTCTGGCTTTTGTTTGGTTGTTTGTGTAATCTTTAAAGAAGCAGTACATATTCTACTTTAAAAGAAAGAAAAAGAAGCTTTAATAGAAAATCCCTTCTAACAACACTTGTGAAAAGCACCCAGTACTTTGATTATGTGTCAGTAACACAGAGCTGCATGCTCCTGTTACATTTTTCTCAAAGCTTATATGTAAGCTACAGTAATTGAATTTCACTATAGCTCTTTCATACCCTATACTTCCACACGTTTTACATCACAATACACTTGCCAGCCAAAAGTAACAACATAGCCTTTCACAATTTTATGGTATTGTGAATGTGTACAGCAATTAGACTGTAATAATAGGATGTCAAATGCTTCTTTAATAGTGATTCTGAAAAAATCATCTTTTCTTGGTGGAATGAATGACTGTTTACAAATCCATTTATCGTACAAATTCTGGTTGAAATTAAGGAGAAAGATTGACCAGCTTTATTAGGTCTTGCTGCCTGGTTCAAAACTAAAAGGTCTGCTTCTCTGTTGAAGGAAGTTGACATTCTCCTTAGGTTAGATCATGCCCAATTTCGGACAAAAAATTTGTTTACTTTTTCCACTGGTCGCTGAGCTGCGTAACTGATCGTACAGGAACAAAAAAGCAATTTCTGTCAACTGCTAGAAATTATTCCATGAACATAACTTTTAAGAATTAACATCAGGGAAGTCTCCAGTGACACACTCATTGTCACACTGAATCCGGTTTCTGTAGACAAAAGCAGTGGAAGAGCTGCAGATCCACCCCGGGTAAGTGAGAGACACTGACTGTGGAGTGGTACTTCAGAAGGAGAGTAGTGTCAACTGTGAGGCTGCTGAGCCCCAAACTCTTGGTCAGTATTCTTCAAAATGACAAAATCTTGACTATCTCTGAATACTTAAATGTTTTTTTGCCATTATATTCTGAATTATGTCAGTATAGTATGAAGCTGAAGATGTCTAGGAAAATAAGATTACTTTCACAGATTTATGATTTTTTACAATCTGAGATATATGCCATTCATTAAAGGATTAAGCTTTGTGTAATTTTTCTTTGTGTTATCTGTGTGAAAACTTTTCATATGTAGCTCAAAAAATTGGAGAGTTAGCAATACAAATACTTTAATTATGACTATTAATATCATTGCTTTAGACCCCATAAACTTTTGGTTATGCCATGGAGACCATTTCTTATTAGAATGCGTTAAAATATTCAGCTCCTCATATCCATTCCTCTGAATGATTTGCATATGTAGGACATAAAACTCTAACTTCATGCTTTTTTAAGTAGTTAGGTCAATTTTACAACTTGTGATGGAGGAGGTAGTTGGCTGATTATTCTTAATAAATCTTTCCCTCATGTCAAGAGGGCTTTGAAAATAACAAAATAAAATACTTATCTGCATNACCAGCTTGTTTAGAACAATGACTTTTTTGCAGGTTAAAAAGCAAGAAAAGTTGCAGTTGAAATCACAATGAGCAATTTTTGAAGCAAGGCTCTGGTACTCATTTTATCTATGACTAATGTGTCACAATGATCAGTAAAAGGATGCACTAATGAAATAACAGCTCTCTTAATCACTTGATTAAGGTTGCAGTAGGGCTGTATGCAAGGGTTTGTGAGCCAAATTAACATCTGGCGTGTTATGAGAATAGAAAAAGAATAACTGGAGGTAAATGGATGTCTTTGCAACAGGAAATTATGTTCGTCTTTGATTATTTAAACTTATTTTATGATATTTTAAAAATTGTTTTTCTTTAAAAGTTAACAAATGAAAATAAGCATGTGTTTTGAGGAAAAATAGAAGTGGAAATAATATGTGAGTGGATTTGACACAGTGACAAGCTTGGCACTGCAATGAAGTATCAAATTAACTTAGTTCTTCCTGGGTAATCTGAACCATAGATAAGAAAACATTTACCTTAGGTGTTTATTGAAGAGCGTAGAGGTGATCAAAGAAATAACTAGAAACAGTGTGATGGTATGAGGCCCAGGGTATCTGATTTTCCTTCCAAATTCTGTTGGTTTTAATAGCAAATATATATACCTTTCTACCGTTTTGTTTCTCGTACCTGAAAATGTCAGTCAGTAATGTTATCTTACGATACAGAGCTGGGAGAACCTCTGATGAAAAGCAACCTGTGACATCTAAATTATGGCCAATGTTGCGTATTTTCCACACTTTATTTTGTTTTACTCCGGAACGTTCAGTGTTAAATTTTGGCTGAGAATAGGAAAAGTGTTTTTCTAAGTTATATGCAGCTGTATAGGTCTATTGTTTCTGGGTGGACTTCTAGTGTAAAATTACAATTTTTGAACAGGAAGGAGTCTCTTCTGGCACTTTTTCTGGAAGAACGAACTTCGAGCAAATAAGTTCAGGTACCTTTCACATCTCCGTGTATGAGATGCAAGTCAAAACATGATAACAGGACTACTGGACCCTGACAAACACTGTCTCTGAAAGCTGCTGAGACTGTACTGAGTATTAATTAGGATACGTCAAGTTTGATCACACATGGTAAGCCGTGCCTCTATGGAGTTCCAGTTTGTCATGATGCTTTCCCAGCATGTATTTATGGCTGCCTTACCTTGTTATTTAAATTGAGAGCACTGAATGTGAGGATGGAAATACACACTGTTGAAAAGTATTAGAACAGAGTTTTGCATAAAACCCTCTCTGAAATATGCTTCTCTAATGGCAAATCTTTCCTATTACTTCCAGCTATTCAAAAATGTTACCTCCTCCTCAGCTTTTGTAAACTGATTGAAAACTGACTAATTTTTCTTGATTCAGGAATTTCCCAAAGCTTATAGACAGCCTGTTGAGTTGCTGCTTATTGCCTTTTTTAATCTATATTCTTTCCAGCTGCAATGCAATGTTCATTTGTAATCTGGATGCAAAATATAAACACTAATGGAAACATGATGATTATTATTAGAGTTCTGGTATTCTCATAAATATGATCAGAGGTGGAAATAAGTTTTTTTACACTTTGCATACGAAAAAGGTGTGAGATTCTGTAATTCTGTGATTTTTCCATAATAACAACTCCTTCTATTTCAAGATTTGTTTTAAAAAAATGAATGTCTCTTTCAAACATTTTATTCAGATCCCCATCTGAAATTCTGCTTATTTGGCAGATGGATGTGATGGACATTGTCAGGAATGCATCCTTGAAGATCTGCATGGTGATAACATGGAAAATGAATGTGGAATTCAGTCATTAGCATTTACTGTGATGCTATTTATATCTTGGATTGAAAACTGCAGGAAAGGCCTGGAAGAATTATCATCATGGGATAATCAAACTCCCTATTGTGTGCCATTGATTAATTATTTTTACTTTTTTGATATTTAAATTTAAGGGCATTTCCTATAAAGTTATTTTTCATTTTCTTCTCCCGCATTCTTATTTGGACATTTCTGTATACTTTTCAAGATTTGTACCTATTTTACCTTGAATTTTACTTGGTTTAATTTCATGTTAATCATGAGATTGGTTAATAAATGAATATATATGAATTAGCAGGGGATTGCTAATCTAACATAATTGATAATAAAAATGGACTATTCCAGTCTGTGAATATTATTTCCTTTAAGTAATAAAAGGGAAAAGATTATATAATCAAGAAAAACAAGAGAGACAAGAAGTAAATTTTGACTATTTGGCATGAGCTTAGCCCCACTTGGGTTCTTTGATTATGAAGTAAAACGAAGATTAGTAATGTATAAGGTATTTGGGGGCTTATTATTAGCTATTACAAATCCCCAGATTAGTATGTAGCTGGAAATAGAGTTTCCATGTGTCTCTGTAAATATATTTAGTCTTCAGAATGTGGCATTTGGTCATAAATTCCACACCATTTCTAATCTACTCCTTGGGAAGACTTTCAGAATACATACACTATTGCTGTTCTGCTGCAGGACATGATATGATCACCGAGGAGACAAAAATCCTCTCTTCTCAGGCTTCTGAAGCACTTCTTGGATCCTGATCCTTATTCGAGTCAGGAGGTCAAAGGACACTGTTTTCTACATTAAGCCAATTTCACCTGTCACGTGCCTGACAAGGACCACTCTATCAAGGTATCTGCCATGGTTCCATAGTACTGATAATCCTAGTTTGGAGTTACCACTCTAAGTTACACTGTGTCCTACTCTTGGCTCAAAACAGAGTGGCCTGTGACTGTTTTTTTTCCCCTAGATTTTCCATTCACTGAAGGTCTTTTAAAACATCTAATATAGGCTGATCTTTTGTGAAGGGCTCAGACACAAGCTGTACTTCATATCTATGACAGGGAGTTGTAAATCCCTCCCCTATTTTCTACAGCCTGTGTGCAGGACAGTGAGCAGATGCTGATGGCCAGTAATGACCACTTTGGCAAAACTCCATCTCCACCAACAAACGCTTTGTACCAGTACACTTTGAAATGAGGTGGCAGGGAGAAGAAATAGTGAGTGATACAATCTGTTATCCAGTGGGAGTGAATAAATACAGTCACTTAAGGCTAATGTGTCTTCAATATTCTAGACTTGATAAGATAACGTAAAATGTGGATAACTTCAATCTAACATGGAAGAAATGTTCAGTACTGAAATATTCTCGGAGTTTGGAACATGAAAAAGGCCTAATACAGATACTGCCCTTTTTCAGAGCAAAAACTTTTTCATGTTCTTCCTTTTCTTTAGACTGATTCTGTTCCTTTCAGATGTAAAGACTAGGTTCTTACAGACTTGAAGCTATGGTTACTAATAAAAAATGATAGATTGACCATTATCTGCTCAAGAAATATAAAAAGAATGCTGTTCTTATATGAATATTTAATAATAGGTGTGAAAGATAACAAAAACACTCTATTTTATATCTATTTTGTTTGCATACACAAAAAACCAATCACACTTTCAAAGTTGCCAGACTCCAATACTTATTTAATATATTTTAGTAAATGTGCCATAAGGTGTTACCTGTTCTTTGCTGCCTAAGTAATATATCATAGAAGTGTCTACATGGAATAGTGATGCTCATGCAGAAGAAGAGAAGACAGGATGCTTGAAGATCCAAGGAGATTTTTTTTCATGTCTGCCATTGCTTTTCTTTTTCTAGCTGTCTAGAACTGAACATCTGGTTGTCACTAACACATGAGAAATGAATTTCTTATTATTCAAGCTGTTATGTGCTTACTAGAAAAAGAAAAATACCATAATAAATGTCCAATAGAAGAAAAAAATTACAATCTAATTCAGTATGCAAAAGATTGACTTTAGAAATTACATTCTGACATTACTACTGTACAGGCACTGTAAATCCTTCACCTTTTACTGACCCTAAGAAGTTCTAACCTATCTTTCCTAGCCAGTGTTCACTGAATGTCTATACATGGGGGGACTGTAGTAAACAAGTTTACAATGGTTTTCTCTAATGTCATTGCAGATGAAGGGTACAGCATCTTACCTCCAAAATTATTTCCCATTGCTCCCTGTTATCACATTTCCTGTTGATATCTCCCACTGTTTTCTATAACTGCACTTTACAGCAATCTGACTTGTGTAACTTGTAAGAAATTGTATTTATTTAATTCTATCTTGGGGCCTTTCCCAACAATAAATGCCATGCAGTGCATGTGATGGTGCTCTGTTTTAGTTTCTCTAATGATTGGGAAGTGTGATGCCAGTCCTGATGCACTGAAATAAATGGGTTTTAACCTCTTTGAACTCTTTCTTTAAACCCATAGAAGTCTAGTTGTGGAGTACTGCTTGATGATGCATTCCACACTCTAAACTTTAATGAGGTCAAGGAAAGTCCATTCCTCTTTATTTGTAGCTAAATCCTGTTAAGGTAAAGTGAAAACTGGTGTGTGCCATTTGAAATTAATTGATCAGCCAGAAAACTACATACATCATCCTTTGCTAGGGACGAAGAGTTGGGATTCACAGTTTCTTGCATGTCATTTTAACAAGGATACATAAATGGTTTCTTTCACTAGTGAATGATCCCAAAACCTTGCCTGGAAACAAAAGAATACCAGACTCTTCAAGAAAAGGTGGGTATGTGTAAGGAGAACAATATTCTAACACTAGCCTATTACCTTGAAAGCACTCCTTGCTCAGATCTCTCAGCTTATTTTCTTTACACTATCCTTGTTCATAGTAAAAATCAGAAACTTGTCTTTAAAATAGGATTCTGGCCCTAGGGATTACTCTCATGAAATACATCCTAAACTTACTTTTTTTTTCTTTCAGTTGTTTTTATTTTATTTTATTTTAATTTTGCAGGTATATCTTATTTCCTCTGTTTTCTTCTTTGCTGAGGGTGAGAGCTTCCACTGTCTGCTCCCTCTGTACTTTTCTCATGTTCTTTGCTCATAAGTCAGGTGCCAAAATGGGGTATCCAGTGTAGAATGGTGAAAATCCGCTTTTTACCAAAACACTAAGCATTGTTCTTCCAGGTTTAGGTTTGGAAAAATATAAAGATAACTAAAAAACTACTTTTGGGTGTTTAGGCTTGAGCTACTCAACAGTGACCTGACAAGAAACCAATAAAATTTTTATTTCCTTTTCAGTTGTACTAATAGTTATAATAAAAAAAATAAGATAATGATATATAACCTATAAGTTCAGTCAGCTTCTAGCTGTCAAAAACTGATGTGGCTAGCAGGTAGGAGGAGAACCCTATAATTTAGTCTTTAATCATTGAAAATGAATAGAATTATTTATATTAAGTTCTCAGATATCTCAAGACAGTTCTAGCCAAGTGCTCTGAGCATATTTAAAGCAGAGAGTGAGAAAGCTTGCTTACATATATTTTTTTTAAGAAGAAATATAGCAGAAAAATCAATTAATGAACTCATTCTATCTTGGTGCAAAGAAATGTATGTCA
Source organism: Heliornis fulica (assembly GCA_013399135.1). NCBI lineage: Eukaryota > Metazoa > Chordata > Aves > Gruiformes > Heliornithidae > Heliornis > Heliornis fulica. The sequence continues at coordinate 141,589 of VXBZ01000402.1, read as the reverse complement.
AGTTGAAATGTTCAGTGATTTCAGCAATATGCAAATTTCCAAAACAATTAGTGCAACTTAAAAAAGAAATCTTCTCAGTATTTCAGGCATTTTCAATATACTTGGAGTTAATTTTAATTTTAATTTTTTTTTTTTTTTACTTTCTCTTTTATTTTTAGTCTCCATTTTAGGCTAAAATTTGAAATATAGAGATGTCTATATCTTGCATTCTGAGTTTTATTCCTTAAGGATATTTGACAGAGAGCATTGAGGTGAGTGTGCTGAATTCCTAAAATGAAATGTGAAGAAGCACTGATGCAATTGTTTCATAAATTAGACAAACTTTCAAATCAGCTGTAAGCAGATATGTGTATGAAGATCTCAAAGGATAATTTGGATTAGTAGCCTTATAATTTTCTTTTTCAGAGACAAACATAGAAATATTAGGAACTCTTTTTTTTGGTGTCTGATTTTTACTGTTGCTTACATTCATGCTTACATCTCCAAAAGTTACTGGAGATTTTGCAGTCACTAAAGAAACTATGGTCTTTACATTATGGAATCACAGGATGGTTTGGGTTAGAAGGGACTTTAAAGATCATCTTGTTCCAACCCCTCACCATGGGCAGAAACACCCTCCACTAGACCAGGTTGCTCAAAGAACCATCACAACCTCTCTGGAATACCTCTTCCAGTCCCTCACCACCCTCCAAGGGATGAATTTCTTAATCCAAATCTACCCATTTTCAGTCTGTTGAACCCATTACCCCTTGTCCTATAACTCCATGGCCTTGTAAAGAGTTCTTCATCAACTTTCCTGTAGGCCCCCTTCAGGTATTGAAGGCTGTTATAAGGTCTCTCCAAAGTTTTCTTTTGGCTGAACAAGCCCAACTCTCTCAGCCTATCCTCACAGGAGAGGTGCTCCAGCCCTCTGATCATCTTAGTAGCCCTCCTCTGGGCTTGCTCCAACAGCTCAATATCTTTCTTGTACAAGGGACTCCAGAGTTGAATGCAGTACTACTGATAGGGTCTCAACAGAGCATAGGGGAAGAATCACCTCCCTTGACCTGCTGGTCACTCATCTTTTGATTAAGCCCAGGATACAGTTGGCTTTCTAGACTGTGAGCACACATTAACAGCTCATGTTGAGCTTTACATCAATCAACACTTCCAAGTCCTTCTCAGGACACACAGAAATCATAAAGATATTTCAGTGGAGCTGCCAGCTCCCTACTTGGTGCTGGGGCCGTCTGGAAAGAAGCTTTTTATTGGTAATTGGTTCTGTATTCCCTAATACAGTGATATTATCCATGTAAGCATACTCAACGAGTCACAGAAGGATAGGGGTAGCTGCATAAGAAATACAGGGGGAATATTTTGTTACAGTATTTCTTTTATGTCAGATGATTTCTAAAACTAAAGGAATAAATATAAGTGCAAGGGCTTTTTAATAGAAACGTTGAGATAGAATAGTGAAATAAGTATATAAAGAGGAGAGCAACTTCATCTCCAACTCAATGGCAGAATCAATGTGACATTGTAAAGATACGGGAGATGTTTGAAAATCTGTAAGACAAAAGATCAAATTTGTGAATGCTACATTTTCTAGAGGGAAATTAAAGAAAAAAGAGACTGTCATTTTACAAATAACTCTTAAAGGAAATCTTTGCGATCAAGTATGCATGTGCCTGTTGTTGCAATAAAAAGGCAAAACCTACTGACAAGTCTTCAAGCGCAGTGATAGTAGACTTTCTGATCATCACAAATGCGGTGAGGGTTTTAAAAAGAGACGTAGATGAGATATTGATCTATGAAATGGCTGGTGGTTATTAATACAATTTGACCAGGAAACTGGCATTTTGGCTACAGAATTATTTTTCTAGCAGCAGTAGAAAAACACCAGTCTGCTTACATCAAGTATCTTTTTATTCTGCCATTTTTTTGGTATTTCCTTGTCAGATATTGCCAGATAATTTGTTTCTATACTGTGCTGAGTTAATGTGCCAGATTTGCTTGCCTTTTTGTTACGGTATTTTTGAGAATGTTCTCTCTTGGCAAAATTAGTGTATGAGTTTAACAGCAGCCAAAATTCAATAAACAAAGGAGGTCCATTTTTTTCTGTTACCAGCTTGCCTTAGCCCATTCAGATCGCAAGGGATGTAATGCTAGATTGCCTGAAATGGGGTGGTTGGATAATAGAAAACTTCAAACTCTGCATTTTCCTTGTCTTTTTCCAGGTCAGAAAGAATAGGAGAAAACTAAGTGTGTCACCATCATCTTGCATATACTGGTATAACACATCCTTTTGGTTTTCCATTTTGGCACTTATACTTTCTCATATGAGCAAGCCTGGTTCTTTCATTCTGCATTTAACAGGTATAAATTACTGGTTTTTCTCTCAGCAGTGATTAGGCATGAGCAGCAATCATCTGCTGTAACAAACGGTCAAATTGCAATTGCCACTGGAATTCTTCCTCAATGATACTATGTTGTGTAGTTGTCAGAATGCTCAGGCACAGTATTACCATCACTAGAAACTCCTTCTGAACAGCCTCAAAATATAATCTTTTATTCTCTGTGTAGCATAAGTATGGACAGTGTAAAGAGCAAGGCATATATATTTAATTTTGCCCTACTGGTTGTGAATGCAAAAAATAGCAGCCTGATTTGAAACAAGAACCTTTAAAAACTCTTTCAAGACTAAAGTGTTCATACAAATCACTGTGTTAATTATATATCCTAAAAAATATGCAAATAAGCTTTTTAGTGGTGAATTAATCAGTTAATCACTTGAAAAATAACTTTTAAGTGGGTTTTTTATATAAAAATGTGTCCAAGTATTTGAAATTCTCATGATGAGCTTACATTTTAATAGTTCTGTTTTATTTCTTTTTAATAGTGATAGACGAATAGTCCCTATGTTATTTTGGTGTTGAACAACAGACACAGTAGGTGATCACAGGTGTAAACTTCTTACAGTGGGTTCCAGATTCTTGCAAAAAATTGTAAAATAGTCACTTAGTTTTGACATCTCAAAACTTCATTTTAGCTGCCTTTGGCACAGTAGAAATCACCCTAATGGAAATGTAAAAAGTGTGTCAACTGAGTTTCATTCAAGCAAGGCACTTGACTTTAGATTTGTTTACACAAATTGCTATATAATCTGAAAATATGGCAAAGGACAGTTCTCAAGACCAGGCCATGGGAATGCACTTGGGTCAGAACTTTGAATTCATAAATTATTTTACAATTTTTTGGTACACTTATATCTGCTTGCAGTCCCAATTTTTTTTTTATTTCTAATACCTCCTCTGGTTAAGGTTAGCACAAATCTAGAAAGTGAAATGGCTAGCTCTTGGTCTTCACCGTGCCCCCTCCCCTCACCCCAGCTCTGCTGTAGCAGTAGATCTGCACTTATAAGCATGCCTAGCCACAGACTCTGGACCCATGACTACTTTTCCAGCTGGTGCTATATATACTTTTGCATCTGGGCCCCTGCTTGAATTTGAGTCCCAAAATTGTTCAGTGTTTGGCTTGGAACTTACATGACCAGAATCCCACCCAGCTATCCAGCCATCATCCAGAAAGTACCAGCAGAAAATCTGAGGCATCCTCTCAGTCCTATCAAAGGCTCCGACTAGATGATTTAGGCAGATTTGGAATGATGTAACAGTACCCATCCCAAAGTAATGTCACAGCTAATGCATTGGCTACGTGCCATCAGGATCTAGCCAAGGGCAAAATGAGAGACATTGGTCTTGTTCAGCCTGAAGAAGGCTCTTGGGGAGACCTTAATGCAGTCTTCCAGCATCTAAAACAGCCTACAGTAAAGCTGGAGAGGGAATACTTGTTAGGAAGGGCAGTGATAGGATAAGGGGTAATGGGTTAAAACAAAAGGAGGGTAGATTTAGATTAGATATGAGGAAGAAATTCTTTCCTGTGAGGGCAGTGAGGCCCTGGCACACGTTGCCCAGAGAAGCTGTGGCTGCCTCCTCCCTGGCAGTGTTCAAGGCCAGGTTGGATGGGGCTTTGGGCAACCTGGTCTAGTGGAGGGTGTCTAGTTCTAGGTTGGAACCAGATGGTCTTTGAAGCCCCTCCAACCCAAACCATTATGATTCTATGATTATGATAGTGCTATCAAATCTGAATCCATAGAAGTTCTGTGGAAATGTATTTGAAGTGTACGTTGAATGTATTTTGCACACTGAGGTTCATTTTCCTCCTGTCAATGGCAGTGACAAGGTAAGCTGCTGCCACTGTGTGCTGATACCACTAGCTAACGTTCTATTGATGAACTACAGGATTTCGTACAGTGTATCTGGAATAGCCCAAGGAAGCGTAATACAAATTACTCACAAATTTTACAATATTAAACTGAAATGTGAAAGCTGATGTCGTAATACTCTCAGTTATGGAAATAGAGTTTCAATTCTATGGACAGCACTGCGTGATTTTTAGAAGTAAATAAAAGAGGACAGAAATGTTTGCAAAGAAATGTAGCCAGATATTACGTGTCCTTTTACACTGACATTACCAAATAACAAAGGACTAGATCTTTAAATCATGTGGTTACTATTCCTTCATTAATACTTTCCTTCCATAACTTGACTAAAATTCTCTGCTCTGGTGTGCATTTCATGAAAGACAGTTGGTGAAGTTACTGTAAAACTTTGAATAACTTTCTGAAAGGCAATAACTTTATTACAATCATAGCATATACATGCTTTCTATTTCATATGTATGTTTACAATTATTGATTGAACATGCAGTGCAAGTTTAAATCAAGTAAAATAAATAGCTTGCATTCTGCTTTTGAAATTTCCAGCAGTTTTCACTTGCTTCAGCTGAGATCTTTGACACTGAAAACTAGACTCTAACTGGTCAAGATGAGTGAGGAAGAGGTCCTTTTGTGTCAGGACCTCTACTGTAATGGATGAGCAACAGGTGACAAAAAGCTTCTTCCATCCATGCTGTAGCAAGAAATTAAAATTTTCTTGCACTTCATGCCTGACTTCTGTCTGATGAACTGCTGGGACAACTACAATTTTAAAGGGGTTCATGATTTGCTGTGCTGTTGCTGTTCCATTTGGAAGCAGCAGAATGCAGAAACAATCTCCTTCATTAACTCCTTCAAAGGGAACCCATCCCCCTGCCTGAGCAGGATCACTGAGATTAAATTATCAGAAATTACTTTCATCGCCAAATATTACTCACCTGGAAGCACACACATATCATGGAAGAGAGTTATGAAGGAATTAAAATTTAGATTTCATACTTTTTCATGCCCTTTTGTTTTTTTCTCCCGGTGTTGATTCATTGCTGGTGTGCAGGTGAAGACTGGTTTATATGAAACTGGCCACATTTACACTACTAAAGGAGGGATTTATTAGGCTAAACTGTGAAAACATTGGTATTTTTTTGCTTAGTAGATTTTATTCAGTTCAGTTCCCTTAGTTATTGCATTAGCTACTATTGCTCCTCTTCAGGACTCAGACAAAAATTTTGTAGGTTCAATTTCTGCAAGACTTATATCACGCCTGGCTCTCTGACTTATCTATGCCACAGTCTTTGGTAGTTAAAATAAATAGTTTATCAAAAATCTTTCTGAATTATTTTTGATCATTTTATGTGAGATTCTGATCAGAAAGGAGACTCCATCCTTTGTCTGATTCATCCCTGATCAAAAGGAACAATGTGAAGAGTCTGTAAATTGGATTTTACACCTGGAGGTGGAGGAGAGCCAGTAACCTGGCATAAATCCTTTACACTCAGGACTCAGAAATACTGATAAATGTTAGAGATTAAATCCAAACTGCCCAGGAAAGACTGACACATATGTTATTTTTGCAGATAAAAGTCTTAAGGTACATGAAGCATTAGTCACATCTTTTAAATAATCCAATAGAATATTAACATATTACAACTTCCTCATACTTAAGAGTGACAGGTTTCTTTATATGAACCTCTCAAAAAACACCCAGACTATTGAAGACATGAATTTACTTCAGAACCACAAGCTTTAAGTGCCTGATCATGTTCTATCAAATCAGGTAGCAAGGGAAGGGGACTGGGACTGTAATCCTGCTTGTGGCATGCACCTCTCACTGCTTGTGGTCTTCTGCCTCTGTGCATCATCTCCCCTGCACTGTGCAGCACACAATTTCTCACATGACCTCTTTGCAGTATATGGGACATGAACATGATCATGAACATGAGCTCACATCTGGTGATGGTTCCAATCCTGTATCTGTGTAGTTCCTATGCTGTCTTTTGTTTTGTTATTGCTGCAGCTGAATCCAAGGGTTGCTTTCCCCAACTGTCATGCTCTGTTTCATGTTTGTAGAACAGATAACATTTTTGTTGTTGCTCTGAGATATGGGGAATAGGAGTATTGTTACATCTGCCTTCCTCAGAGATTAAATAAACCCTAGCACTACCTCCCCTCTCTCAAACAAAAAAGAAAACCCTCCACTCTGCCCTCCCCTCTCGATTGCCAGTTACCTAAGTAACAAGAAACATGGCTTTTCCTCATTCCTCATAAGGTAGCATTTTTAGGTGAAGCAGAATTCAAATATCCACGTTGTGTGTGTTTCACAAAACCTTTTGTCAGGCACAAACTTGAGTAAATGTCTAAACTGTCTTGATAGCTCAGAAAAGAGGAAGAAACACAAGTGATCAGAGAGCAAAATCTTTAAGAAACAAGAGATATAAAAGGGGATTTTACAGCTAAATGCTCACTTCAAAACGTGTCTATGAATTTAAAATATACAAATATCATTATAATTATCTCCTAAGACCCACAAAATGGTCTCATGCACAAATCCTTATACTGGAGGCCAAATCCCTGTGATACAGAAAATAATTGCATCACAGTCTGGATTGTTTTACGGTGGCACAAGGGTTCAACGTGTTGCACTGCTGAATCTGACTGCCCACCCCTTCGCCCCACAGGGAGCAACTGTCAACAGCTTCTTGGCAGCTGTGGTTTGTTCCTGTTGTACCGGAGCCGCACGGTTTCCTCAGGCCCTGGGAATGCAGCTGGGAGCTCCCAAAAGTCCCCAATGTCCTTGCCTTGCCTTCTGAGTTCTGGGACGCAGCTGAGGATTTTCTACTCTGTGTCTCCAGGGTAATATTTTTATTTTCATTTAAACTGAAAATTTGGGAAAAAAAAGTAGATGGTTTAACTGTCCCTTTAGGATCATTGTGTTCTTCTGCATTTGGTGTATCTCTGCTCAGCTTTTTCAGAGAGACAGACTGGGGAGTAGGGAACATATAACAAGTCTTTTCAGTAACTGCTTTGAGGACAAATATCCCTTATTGTTTGCATTAGGAAGTTGACTTTGGACATATGTTGGAGCTTGGATAGGATTCTAATGTGATTGACAGTGACAAATGGTGACATGCTTGCTATTCAAGGAAAATTTGTATATATCTGCTATGATGAGTTATAAAGACATTAATGCTAAAACTTATTTCTCCTTTTAAAAGATCTTCTTTTTTTTTAGTCATTTATTTCAGTGCAGTTGCAGCTGTCAGCACAAGGTTGAATTTGCTAATTTGTGTCTTAGGCTTGCACTCTGTAGAGTGGCAAAATCCCCCAATGAATAAGCTTCCCATTTAGATTTTCTTTATAAATAGTGNATAGCAACAACAATAGTAATCATGTGGGTTTTCCATCTAAATTTCTGACATTGATCTGTCCAAGACAGAGAGAAAGAAGACTAAATACAAAGAAAAATTATATCTGTTCTTCAAACTCACATTTTTTAATAAATCTTGTTCATGTCATGTAATTTGAGCTGATAATTTCTGGAATATTTTGCCAGCTACATATTTTTTCTCCTTTTTTCTGTATCTGTCTATCTGTATACTAGTGACAAACATCAGATGCCAGTTTTTCCCGAGTGTTTTGCATTGTAGGTTTGTGTATTGCTGTGTGGGTGACTGACAGTGGCACATGAAGTGTGAAGATTTTTGTGCATTGGGAGTCAAAGAATAATATATCCACTGCCAGGAGCTGACATCTATCCCATCTGTGGAAATGCATAACTCAAGTATGTCTTAGTGTCCCAGGGCAAACAGGGACCTGGGAATAACAAAACCCCTCTCTGCTGTTAGAAAAACCCCACAGGAGACACAGGCTGTCTGTAGGACAATTCTTAAAGATGCAACTGTATCACACACATGGGTACACCCAGCACTAAAGGGCTGATTAAATTTGCAAGAAAGGACTACATTGTATAACCTTACCACACCACTGTTGCATTTCCAAAGAAGTCGTGCTTAGGTTGGAAGTAACTTTTGATTCACTCTGCCTAGATCATGAGTCTGCTCTTGGAAACACCAGGAAAGATGGGCCTACTTAGATTTTTTCTGGAGTTAGAAGGTGAATCCTTTGCTAATGTGACTATGGGAAGTCTAGTCAAGCCTCACATCACATGACATATCAAAGAGAAGAATACGCCATTAAATCAAATAGAAGGTGAGATTTCCCCTTGGTTGTGAAGGGGACAGAGCAGACAGTTTCAAGCATCCCAAAAAGTGTTCACATTAATGACAACACTTGCATGTTAGTTTTACCCCTTATTTTCTCACAAGTACTCAGCATAAGAACATGCATATGTCTTTGACTTTTCACAGACTTGTCAAAAATTGTCTTTTTGTCTGTTTTTGGCAGCATGCTCAGCTATGATCATATCTGAAGAAAAAAAATGCTGATTTCTATTGATTTTTTTTATCAGAATAAGGTCTGAAAACAAAGTTGAAATGCATCAGTGGAAATTTGGATCTGGGTCTGAAATTTGAGGTTTAGTAACAATTTGTTTCTTTTGCCACAAGTATTTCATGATATATTTCTGCATCTTGTTCTTTCAGAATATAAACTTGGTCTAGAATAAAATTTTGAAATAGCATTCATTAGAAAAAAAAATCCTATTTACAAGGAAAAAGTCTACAGAAGTAAAGTCGTCTTACTTTGAAAGCACATTTTTGACCAAGCTCATTAGGATATTAGAACAGCTTTCAACCACTATTTCCAACAGGTAATTCATGTTTTATCAGACCTGACACTCATCTCTACTAATTGGTTGACTACTTTTATTTCTGTACACCATCAACCTTGGATGCAGCTCATCCTAAAGAGAAGGACAATTAAAGTGACTCTTTGTCATTGCTTCTTTAAAAGGGTCAGTTCCAGATATCCCTACTTCACTGTCTTGGAAGTTGTGTTATCTGTGTGACTGCTTCTCAGAAATCTCCCAGATGTGAAAGTAAAGCCACAAAGGTTCTAATAAAACAATACTCATTAAGAATAGCAGGTATAAAGTAGGTTAATGGAAAAGAAAAAGCATGTAATATGGAACTGCTAAAGCTCATCTAAATGTAGCCCACCTTGACATGCTGCAATAGATGCCCTGCCTGAACCTAGTTCATAGGTTCACTGGTACTTTTCAAGCAAGAACATGGGAAAAACAGACGGAATATGGACTGCAGGTCCTGCATTGGAGCAAGCTCCTGGCAGGACCTGCAGTCCATATTCCGTCTGTTTTTCCCATGTTCCAGTGTGGGCTGTAGGTGAGGTTTGTGATTCCCATTGTCTTACATGGACTGCAGGGGGACAACCTGCTCCACTATGGTCTTCTCCACAGGCTGCAGGGCAATCTCTCTCTCTCTCTTGCACCTAGAGCACCTCCTTCTCCCTTCTTCACAGAACTTGATGACTGTAGGGCTTCTTACATCTTCTCACTACCTTCTCTGGTGGTAAAAAAATCTGGTATTTACTCTGTCAGGCCTTGACAAAGCTTCAAGCTGCTTCTTGCAGAACCCACTCCTGCAGTCCCTCTCCACTAAAACCTTGCCATGCTAAACCACAACAGGCAGACATCACTCGCTTGTGTCTTTACTATTCACTGTATTCAGTACCCTCCACCTTCTCCCTAGCATTATGCCTCCCTCCTATATTTAATTATTATCAGTTTATTACTGACTGTTTCTGATAACAGAATACTTCCAGAATTCATCAGATATGTAAAAGTTAAGGTTGAGTTTCCTTTCCTTGACCATGGTGTGCTGCTGAGCATGCACTGAGATACAAAGCCCTTTTCTTTTGCTTAATTTTATTTTGCAGACCTCAGAATTCCCCAGTAATGTGCTAGCAGACAAGCTCAAATATTTTTCTGCGTTTTCTTGTTGACTGATGATTTTACTCAATTCCTCACATGCTTCCTTATAACAGTGTGAAAGTCTCTCCTCTCATTACCTAGTAATTGAGTGTGATCTATTGTCTTTCTCTATTCCCTTTTTAGTAATATCTTCAAGGCAACCCAGAAATCAGCTCATAAAGTATTTGTATACTCCTACTTTGACTATATGAACAGCACAACTTTTTGTCTAAACGTTTGTATCAGAGTCTGTCAAATAGAAAGCCTCTGACATTTTCCTGAAATACAATGTTCAAATAATGGCTTTTCTTTGATTTATCACCTTGAACACTCACTGAAATACATGTTATCTGGGATCAAGGCACATGGTTACACACAGACATCCACAGTAGCACTCAGAACTTCCTACTTCCCCCTTCATAAGATTGCTATATTTTCCCTATCCAGGCAAAGAGAACCTCCATTTTGTTTTTGTTTTCTTTCACACATACTTCTATATCTCAGGAATCTGGTGTGAAGAGGGACACTTAACCTACTGCTACAACTCCCTCAATCACCACCGAGTGTGAGATCTGAACGTGGTGCAGTTCATTTACCGTGTAGCCCCTGGGAGTGGAAAAGGAGTACTTATTGCTAATTTGCACACAAAGCATTTCACCATGTGCCTGAGACCTGACGGAAGAAAAGGAGAAGAATTGTGTTCAGGTTTAGATATTCGTTGCAAGACCCAAAGTAGTTTTAAATTTTTCATTTTTGCTATTGTTTGAAATATAAACAAGGAGAATGAAATGACATTTTAGAAAAAGAAATTTCCTATCAGGTTAGACAGAGAAGTCTTCCATCAAAATTCTCACCAGAGCAGAGTAGAGGGGCAGAATCACCACCCTTGGCATGCTAGTCACTCATCTTTTGATTAAGCCCAGGATACAGTTGGTTTTCTGAACTGTGAGTGCACATTGCCAGGTTACATTGAGCTTCTCATCTACCAACACCCTCAGGTCCTTCTCATCGGGGCTGCTCTTATTCCAGTCTCTGCCCAGCCTAAGGTTGTGCTTGGGAATGAGCCAACTCATGTGCAGGACCTTGCACTTGACCTTATTGAACTTGATGTGGTTCACATAGGCCCACTTCTCCAGCCTGTTGAGGTGCCTCTGGATGGCATCCCTTCCCTCCAGCATGTTAACCACACCACACAGCTTGGTGTTGTCAGCAAACTTGCTGAGGGTGCACTCCATCCCGCTGTCTGTGTTTCTGACAAAGGTGTCCAAAAAACTAATCCAAATATCAACCCTTGCAGAACACCACTAGTCACTCTTCTCCACTTGCATATCGTGCCATTGACCACAACTTTTGAATGTGACCATCCAGCCAATTCCTTATCCACTGAATGGGGATGCACCAAATCCATGTCTCTTGAATTTAGAGACAATCATGCTGTATAGAACTGTATCAAATGCTTTCTACAAGTTCTGGTACATGACATCAGTTACTCTTTCCTTACCCACTAACACTGTAATCCCATCATAGCAGGCCAGCAGATTTGTCAAGAACACCTGCATAGACAAAGAAGAAGAAGAAATATGATATTCCGAATAAGTTTTCAGATTATAATGTTCATTTTTCAAAATAAAGGTACATGCACATACACAGAAGCAGAACTTTCCTTACCTTAGTTCTGTGTATTTTGCAAAGGCTGTGATTATCTCTAGCAAATATGACATCCACCTCCCTTGACTTTGCTGACCCTAAAGTTAGCAAATGTGTGACTTGTAATAGAGTTGCCTTGAGCTATACTTGTTGCAAGATATCTGCATTTATGAAAGCTTTAGCCTGCTTCCCAGAATGAATTTTTTGCATATGCAAGAGATGCAGAGACTACAAAGCAGTTTTTCTGACCACTGGCCTGATGGTGTGGGAAATTGATTTCCAGTTGGATTCTCTCAGTTCCTCTGCTCTTATATTTTGGTTTCAGAATATCATCCTGTGACTGAGGGTAAGTGTAAATAACAGCAAGGGAAGTAAGGCATGGATGAAGAGGGCACCTGGTAGGAGCCGAAATGGAAACAGTGAGGGACAGCCAACCATACACATCCAGTTATATAAACAGATATGCCCAGGTATAGTCCATGTTTTCAGGATCTTGTTATGCAAAGCAAGAATAAAAGTCAGACTTGAATACATTCCCCAGTTCTCTCTTCTTATACCCAAACTGAGCACTTATTATTTTATTTCCTTTTGAATGGCAATTCAAATGGAAGCAATCTTGACTTTGCGGTATCGATTAGCTTTGCACTTGGAATATTCAGCTGATATCTCTCACATCTCATGCAAGCAGCATAGTTGTCAAAATACAGATGACCCAAACAACTTAACTGTTCATGTTAAATGGAACTACTTCAGTAAATGAGAAAAAATTAATTAAGAAGAGAAAAAGCTTTGTCTTAATATCACAAAACCTAATACCCAGAGCTATTGCAGGCAGCTGTTTTGTTGATGTGAATGTGATTCCACAGAACATTTCGGTATTCGTGAAAGGGCGTTTTCTGAAAAAGTAAGGTTGTAATGAGGACTTTCTTCTGAAGGACAGGGTAAAGGAGCAAATGGTTAGGAGAAAATCCCTGACCACTGAGCATCAAGTTATCACATCTTGGCAGGGCAAATATTTGGTCAGTAGATCTGAAGAAGAAAGGGGATGGAGTACTGATTGTAAGCTTTGTCTAGAAAAGGATAACATTTTCAGACATGTGACAAGTTTGAACTGTGCTACAGGGAACAGAAAAATCCTGGTGGTGACTCTAATCTGTTCGGTGAGCATTCACTTCTGCTTCTTGTGCACTGGATAAACAGATTCCTCTCCTTACGCTGTACCACAGAGCCAGGTGCTTATTGGGGGCAGGGATTGGTTGAAGTGGTGGGAGAGGAGGGAGGAGGAGATGAGAAATACAGATGCCAGCCCATGGAACGTAAATGAGCTGACTACAGACTCCCTAGTAAGAACTGTTTAAGATGGTTTCTGATTTCATGTGACAATGACATTTATGTAGAGGTATGCCGGATGGAGGGTTCTTTTTTGGTAGTTTCATTGCTAAGCTCTTGCCCACACACCTAACTCCACAGCTGTGGAATTGCAAGCAATGCAATGAAAAGATTGAGCAAGTTTTAAAATTAATGTTCTTATTTGAATTAGTACTTTTGTTTTTAAAGTTTTCTGTATTATTTGGTTTCAGTTTAATAAAACCCCTGTTTAAAATTGCAGATCTTTTTAATTGTTTAATGGTTTAAATTAATTTTTATTTCTAGAAAAAATCTGATATGTTTAATATTTTTGCACATTACCTTCATGCAGTTGGAGTATTTAAACTATGACTATTCAAGTTTTTATGTGTCTGTAATACTTAGGCATGTGTGATAATTTCAGCAAATCACAAAAGTAATTAAAAACATATACAAATTGAAGAAGTTACCAATTTCATAGTTTTAAAGTGGTGCCTTAATTGCTCTGAACTTCTACTGAGAATCAAAGTGAAGAAAATCACCTAAATTTACCCTCCCCCTTAGTCAGCAGTAAGCTTCACAGGACCCTCCCCAAACCAAATAAGGCCAGGAAGAATGTTCTAAGCACCGAGTGTGCTAAGAATAAAGTTGAGCTGGAATGGATAAGGTTACTTTGAACTCTATATTTCATGTTTCCTGACATACCCCCCAAAGAACTGCAATTATGCTAGTGAGGCTGCAGGAGCGTTAGACAGTTCTTTCCCAGTTCTTTTGTGTTTTTTGCTGCCTTTCCATGCATTCCTGTCCTGTTTAGAGACAGCTTTCTTTTTTACTTTGTCATGTATAGTGTGCATGGTTCTTAGGAAAAAAAATGCTGAAGATTCACTGTGAGGCATGGCTATTTTTGTTAGAAGCTGATACTTTAGACTGAGCTTTAAGTGTTGCCTCTGGAAGGCCATAGGTTGCTCTGGGAAGGCAGGAGTCTGCAGAGGAATCAGAAAGTTCAGAGGGGCACGAAAGAAGAAGGAACAGAATTAGAAAAAGCGGAGGACCTCCCTCCTTGTTCTGCTAGAGCCAGAGACCCAGAAGTATTATTTAAGCTGCCACAGTAGATCTTGACCTTTGTAACAGAGTATCTCTTACCATCATCATCATGGCTGAGATTGCAGCAGAAGGTATGGTAACTATTTTTAATATAATTAACCAAAAATGATATGTACTTTGACAGTGTAATTGAGCTAGCATGTCCATAGGATTTATTGCTCTTTAACAAATAGGGATTTCACTCTGGGATCATTTAATTTTGTTTATTGGATTGTTTTCTCCTTTTCTTCCTTTTTTTTCCCCCTTTCTTTTTCATTCCTGTAGCCTGAGTTTTTAACCGTCACTGAAGCTAGCTTTCCGTACACCTCTAAAAATAGCGTTAGTCTCATTTGCAGAACAACACTGCCTAGGCAGCTCCATTAGTGTGATACAGGAAGGGGAACATCTGAATGTCAGGTGGTTCCACACTCAAGATTTTGCTCAGGTAAAGCTTTGGCAGTTCCTTATTTTTGGAGATTTGCTGGAGTCAGAGCAGCTCGGTTTGGTGGCTCTGAGTTTTCTATAAGGAGCACAGAGTATTTGTAAACTGTATATGAAGTTACTGAAGGGTAAAAGCTATCACTGCTGCAATTCTTATTCAGGTAAACTTCTGAAGGAGGCAGTGAAAGTTGAGCTGAAAAAAGTATGCCAGAGCTCAACCTGCAAGGATGAAAGTCAATTGTATTAACCAATACATACTAAAAATATTAATATTTCATGTACTTTAATATTTCCTGACCATTCATATTTAAATAACACTTTAGATGCATAACAATATTTTATCAACTGCAGTCAGACAAGGGATATATTTAAAATGCAACCTTCTTTAAATTTCATACTGAATATTGTAGTTGAATTTCATTCCAACCTTCTTTTTTTTTTTCCCCAGTATGGATTACTCCATTGTTTATCTGAATTTAATAATGACACTACAAAAAAAAAATCCTTTTAAACGGTCTTCTGAAAGTTATTTTTATTCTGCTTGTCAAGGTTATGTGGTGCTTCGATGTATGAAAGTTATACTTTCATCTTCCACTTTTCATTGTTAATGTTTGCAAGAGGATCTGCATTAAGCACTATTAGAATGAGCCCATTGTCTTCTAAGGGATTGATGTTAGGACTACATCAAATTATACAATCCTTGCCTGATGTCTGGTTAGTTATAGCAAGGAGACAATGTGTATATGATTTTTTAATCAGCGCTTGGAAGGATCTATAATTTGCTTCTGGCAGCAAACGCTGCCCAAACAGGTGGTTCAACCTGACAGCCCTAACCCAAATGCTAGCACTAGTTTATTTGGATACTGTTAAGAGTATCCAAACAGGTCTGTTGGAAACAGTGGTTATATTGTAGCTGCTACTAGGGAAGTCGGTGAAATGATATTTGTCTTCCAAAATGGGAACATTAATGCCATCAATGTCAGAGAAGCAATATATAAGTACCTCTTGCAAGGTTCATAAAGCTAAAAAAAAATAATAAAATTTTTAAAAGGCAAGCTGTTTAGTCTAAAATTAATAGCAAAAAAGGAAGAGTTTTCAAGCAGTCTGGAAGTGACTTTATAGTCATTTAGCTTATTAAAGAAAGACCCTGAAATAAAATAATTAAATTAAGAGCCCAAAAATTGTTTTATACTGTATTTTTTTAGTGTTTTCACAAGCATTCTTTAGCTGTAATATTGTGTGTGTTTCTTCTGGGTTTTTCCTGTGCTAAGCAATGAACTTTAGGTGATAAGGGGCATCAAATCCACAGTAACCTGCCCTTCAGTGCGAACCAGTAAATAAGCCATATAGCTGGTTTAGTTCATTTTAGTCTAATTTCTGTTTTGTTTTCTTAGATTTATAATGGACTTACGTTGATCAGCTGATTTTTAATGTCTGCATCCATGAAATGGAAATTTTACTCGTGGTAAAAGTCTCAAAATTCAGCCTGGGGCTAATGTTTCACTGCAGTTTATTTTCCTCTGGGGCTACTGCTGGCAATCACAAGACATTCTGAAAGTTCAGATCTAAACTTCAGCAACATATAGTTTGGACAAACAAAACCCAATTAAAATACCTCCAGTTTCACACGATTCTTTTTTATTTTATTTTGCTTCACGCTACATCTCAGCATGTGATTTGCTGAGGTCTTTGTGATTGCATTAGGGTTAAGGTACTTGCTCATAGTGATAGGTGTTCTTAGCTCTATTTTGTGCTGTCAGCCCCACACCAGCTCACCTGCCGGGCTCCTTGCCTTCTGGGGTACAGTGTTGACATGTCAGAGAGCATGTCACAGAAGCACTGCAGGCTTCATGCATAGCATGGCCAGCATGCCTACTCGTTTAGAGCTGGCAGAGTGATACTGCTGCTGCACAACTCAAGGTATCTTTTTCAGATAGCTGATGTCAATCCCATCATCTATTCAGAGACAAATGCAAAGGGCCAATGAGGTTCTCTAACAGGTCAACATCACATAGTGAAAATGACACTAAGCAGCTTTAAAATCTAGCCACATATAACGACCCTGGTCCATCTACTGGCATTGCAAGCCACATGTGCTGTTTATTCATTTCCACAGCTACAAACTATTAGTTGTGAAAATGCTGGTAAAGTGTGCTGGTGAAAGACAAAATGAGATCTCTGAAGACAGCAATTTATAAATATCCTTAGAAAGCTGGCAGGACCTAGGTCTCCTGCTGGCAAATATTTGGGAGATGATTCCAAAGGATTATCTGTAGCTTCCTCATATTACATGTAATTGCAGCCACAGAAGTGTACTATTAAAATGTGGAAGTCCTTAAAACTATACAAAAATATATTCTAGTACCCTGTAACACTCTCAGAATATTATTATAATTATCATTATTATTGATATTACTTTTATTATTGTTATTATTAAATCTCAGCTCTGAGTATTCTGAAATGGCCAGGGACTTTACTGTAATCTGCTTAAGAGCTTGCCTAGAAAGCCATGGGTATCTCTCTATGCTACTTTGCTGTGTTTATGAACACAGGGATTGGGGAGGACTCAATGGCAGACAGACAGAGTTGCCACCTCTGAAATACGAATACAAAAAGCCCATCACCTTTGAAAAATAGCTTCTACCAATGTACAGCTTAATCTGTTTGTGCACATCGGCCCTCTTGTTGGTCCCTTCTAGTCCAATCTACTGCAGGTCATTGTGTGAAGTTTGATAGCTGTCCCCTGGCCCCTTATCCTCCCATGCAGGGAAGAATGAACAGACACTCAGCTCTGCCCGCTGTAACACACCGGAGACTGCACACTGATCTAAATCTGGGGAGGTGAGGAGAGGAGAAAGAAGGTTTCTGTGTCAGCTGTTTGTCTGCCATGACTTGTTTCCCCAATGGAGCAGGAGAGAAGCAGGAGTCAAACAGAAATGTGACAACGAATCACAATTTGGTCCTTATTTTGCTACTGAGAGCTTTGCAGCTACACATTTCCTGTCTTGGAGCAGGCTGCAAGGAGACAGGCTAGCCCCAGGGCCACACACAGCTTGTCAGTGACAAAATCAGAATTATCTTCTGGATTTCAGTCCTTTTCTCAAGCTATTTGATAACTATGAAAAGTTTCAAGATGTAAACCATTTCAACACATTTTATGTGCTTGAAGATTAATATACACAAAACTGGTAATGTACAAGAAATAACACACAAGAACCAGAGATTAAATTCATAATGACTTCACGGGTGCAATGGCCAGAAACTAACAGCAGTCTCCACTTGCAGAAAATTTAGCAAAATCATACTACAGACAAGAGTAGGATGTACAGACAGTACAGACAGCTACTTCTCATGGTAATTCATCATTTGCTGCTAGAGGTGATAGTTGTTCTGACTGCAGAAGGGGCCTGGCTGAATACATTAAATTAGATGATTTGTTTTGATGGCCAAAGACATGCGAGATGTTTCCTAGCTTTCAGTTAGACTGCATTGAGTTAAGGGGTTTCTACAGAATGTATTTGAAACAAACATATTTGCAAAATGAAAAGGTGTCTTCTTTTTTCTGGCTTTCATTGTTGGTGAGGAAGCAGAGAGTTTTTCTGCAGGGTAAGGAAAATACAATTTTGGCAATGATTTTTTGAAGGGACCAATGTGGTCTTGTTCAAAGTACCAGGTAAAATTAACAGCCTGATTATCTGGTGAGACAAAGTCTCAGAAAACCCAGGTCTGCCTGTAAAAATGTAAGACTTCGACGGGAACAGGAGCTCCAAATCTCACTGAAATTCTTTAAAGCTTGTATTTCCCTGTGCCTGTGAGCCTCATAACAGAGCTGGTTAGTTTGGTTGCAGCCCAGGTGCTTTCTCATAGCCTGTTGAGGCAAGCAAGCATGAAGCCAAATTTGTTAGCATAAATTTTTAGCTTTAAAAATTCATAGGCAATGTCACTTACAGCTGGTACGGAATCTATGCATCTTTGGGTGGTACAGAAAAACTCTAACATATCGTTACCTTAGGTAGTCTCTTCGAAAGTCGCTTAGCTGGGGACAGCAGGAAGCCCTAAAACCTATAAACCAGAGGTTTAAGCTAATGTACATTGCTTCAAAATGCATATGAGGGCAGTTAACTCATGTTTACTGGAGTACAAACAGCTGGACTGCAGGTCTGATCATCTATCCAATTTTTCTAGCAGAAGCTTGCACTCATAAGTATTTTGAACATATTTTAAGGTTGTTTATGTAATGTGAAATATGTTTCAAAGCCTAGTAGCATTTTCAAGTTATTGGGGTGATCCGTTCTCACTGATTTAAAAATGAAATCTGCACAACCACTTAGATTCTCAAAAATCCTAATCTACACTTCCACATACCTAATCCTTAAAAAATAACCTAGTCTATGAGTATTGTGAGTATTCTTACTTATTGCCTATAGTGTGAGCTATGAGTAAAAGGATTCATGCTCTTTTTACTGCTTTTCTCTGCAAAACAGAAGCTGGTTTAGTTTAAAACATGTTTCATAATGCAGGTCTGGCTTCAGTCCAGGACGTGCTGAGGACAGAGAAACCAGAGTTGCCCTCTTTGAGGCAGGTCATCTGCACACAGAAATGGAGAAGCTTTCCTTTTCTTTCTGATGTTAATATTGGCTGGTTTCTGCTCTATATAAGCAGTGGGCAGTGCTCATTTTATCAGCTTAAACCAAATTTAAGGCAGTAGAGGATGGATTGTTTTAAATCAAAATGATTGAAAAGCCTTTTAAATCACCAATTTTAATCATGTTTTAAATCAACACACAAGAAACTTGGATTTCATAACAGCAATTTAGATTTTTTTTTTTGCATATGCCTATCATTCTTTTTCCCAGAAGAATGAAGAGACACAGATTCATGTTGGCTGGTTACTAACATGGTGACTGAATACAGCCTTTCTCGCTAAATTTATGTATTTTACTCTTAGAGAGAAAGATAACCTGAATGTCTGTCTATTAAACAATTCTGTAGTTCAGGAGATGTTTATACAGATTCTTTACATGGTGTTTCTTTGTGATAGAGAATGGCAAATGGTGCATATTATTTTTTTTCCTAGATAATGATTTCATTTTTGCTTGTGATTTCTGTCAAGCTTCATTAGGATGGAAATTGGAATTCAATTAAAGTGACACAAAAGAAGCATTTTAAAACTATTTATTTGTGTACTGTCAATGGATATATAGGAAAAGTAAATCTTAAATAGAACCTGTTTTGATAAGCTAAGCGATTTATTAAACAAATATAACACTATCTATAATTCAGTTTCTGGCCACTGCAACCTACAAGAATATATCTGATATATCCCATTTTCTTTCACGTAATATATTCAAAGGTTAGAGAAAGGAAACATACCTTCTACTTAAAAAAAATCCTAATTATTTCTGTTATAGAATAATATGATAATTTATTTACAATAGTTAAATAAAATAAAATTAAGAATGTATTTTTTGTATTTGCAAACAGGTTATACTCTCAAAGAAGGCTTGCTTAATTTGACTCCATCTGCTTAGCCAGTGATTTTCAAATGTGCAGTAGTTTTTTCAACTTTCTTCAAAACTGGAATGGCTTGATCATTTTGTTAAAATATAAGAGATTTTAGTAAATAGTTGTGTAAAAGTGTAGTCCTTAACACAGATTTTCTTGATTACATATTTAGCTTTTAAAAGGTATATTTTTAAAAGCATTTTAAGGAATCTTAATTTGGTGACTCAAAAACACCAACAGTTCCGTCAACAGATGTATTGCCTGCCTTCCCCCACTGCAACATCAATTCAGTCGCCCTTAAAGGGAGAATTATTAAAGATTAATCTTGCAAATTCTTCCTTAGTTGCAGATGTGTAGATAGGTGTAAAACAGTATCACTGTATTTTTTGAATTTAAAGTTTATTCCAGTTCTAGGTAAAGAGAGTTGTACTGAGTAGTAGAAGCTTAATATCCTTACTGCTTTACATCTCCAGATCAGACTGGTGACAGGGACCAAAATGATAAGCAGATCAGAAATGTGAAGTCACTGCATCTAAAGACTTCACTTAAAGCTCTGCTTCTTACCCCTAAGATCCCACTGTCATGTTCTCTTGTCAGGTCTAAAGATTTTTTATTGGAAATTATGATTGTTTCATATTTCATTCTTATCCCTGTGTCTTTATATAAATCTTGCTTGGCCACTTTGAGACATGACCAGTCAGACTTCAGATTCCTGAGTGGGAATGTGTTTAAAGAGCATGTGGGTATGTGGTCAAAAGGGATCTGTAAGATTTAGCTTTTCGTTTTATTTCTAATATGTACCTACAGCATAGTTGATTGATGTTAAGTAAATTTGTTTATTTCAGGGATTAGGAAGCATGCTAGAGACAGTGACATTGATAGGTAGCAGCAGGGATGCCAGATGACACTGCCAATGCATCTTGTCTTCTCCCACATTCTGTTCTTTTCTTCATAGACTCTGATACCTTTTCTTCCTCCATAATATTCTTTTCTCTCTTTCTCCACTCCTCCTTTTTCTAAGATCTGATAGCTAACACTGCACTTAAGAAGCAGGAGATGTAATTCTGGTCCCTTTTCTAAATGCAGAACATAATCAGAAGAACACGGTAAAGCACAGAGTAAACAGATACATTATTCTTCAGACTTACTAGATTTTGAGGAAGACAGCTGAGCTAACAAAACAGATCATGTAATGTAAAGAGGGATAAACTAAAAAGCTGTAGAAGATACTGATTTATTTTTTTTATGCCAAAATATCCTAAAACTCGTATTTCAGACAAATAAGCTCTTTTGCTCAAAATCATGGTCAGTACTGGGTTTTGTCTTTAGAAATCAGAGCAAAAAGCAGTAGCTTTAAGTCCTGAAGAAGTTTTGCTTGAATGCTGTGGCTGATTTGGCCTTTTTTTAAGAATCAGTCCATCAGCACAGTATGAACTTGTTTCCGGCCTAAAAGTTCTGCTTGGTGCCATGTAAAGGCATTTATCATAAGAAAGGAAAATATAAAAGGCCAAGCAGAGAAAAAATTCTCTCACTGGAGAAGTCTCTTCTTTCTATCTTCAAATATGTTTTTAAAAAATTCTGTACAAATATGTAATGAGTAAAGACTTGCTACTCCCTGTACATGCTTAAGTTCTCACACTTCAAAAGTACCTCTGCACCTTTGCCTGGAGTCAAATTGTCAAAGGCACAATGAATCTAAGCCTTTGTATCCTCCTTTGGTATGCAAATGAACTCATATTTTTCCTATATTCCATTATGTAGATTTAAGTTGTGGTTCTCTATGTATGTCAGGATGGCTAAATCTTGTTTCAATCTTCGCTAAGAGGTTATTCACAATTGGCACAATTACCATAAATATAGTTTTCTGGTAACTATTTTACTGTTTTTACAGGCATAATTTAATGCA
This sequence comes from Heliornis fulica, assembly GCA_013399135.1. Lineage (NCBI taxonomy): Eukaryota > Metazoa > Chordata > Aves > Gruiformes > Heliornithidae > Heliornis > Heliornis fulica. Next base: position 119,521 of record VXBZ01000402.1, on the reverse strand, counting down.
TCTATTCAAATGTTAAGATCCTCATTTTGCTTTGACCTTTTCTTCCTATAAGGTAGGACCTTAATTTTGGCTTCAGGTCTATCCATGTACCTCCTACTGAAGTCAATTGAAATAGTGCCTAAGTATATATGATGAAGGATGCAATTTAACATTCCAAGGTGGCAATGTCACATGTATATGATACAGTTTGTGCTATGTACATTTCATAGTTTTAGAAACCTAATATTTAAACTGTAATCATAACATCAATTTAGTATAATTTCTATTGCTTTTCTTTTTTAAGTGAAAACTTCCAGCCCTCTTCATCCTAGAGATTTTTTTGCATCACTATTCTTGATAGGATTAAAAAAGTGTGAGCATTTAACAAGTAGACATCCAAAATTAGACTCAGTCCTTCAAATATTTACTGTTGCTTTGGTTTAGTTTTTTGCAGGAGTATTATTATAAGACTAACTAACAAAAGTTCTATGATAAAGGTTGAGTGTGACCCCTGCCTGGGACAGGTGTATGACTAGATGACTGACTACATCCTAACACTTGGAGCAGAAACACTATATAGTTTGCTCTTTAAATTTGTGTCACAACATATAAAGCCAATGAAGATGCTATTTTGGTTGTAGTGAGTGAATTCTAAGGATACAAGGATTTCTTCTGCTTCAAAAAAATGAAGGGCTCAAAATCAGAGGTTTCCAGTGATGGTTTATTTTTGTGATTTGTATAGAGCATATCTAAAAAAAGATCACAAAGGAAACTCTGCTAGGTGGCTCCTTTTTTTTTTCTGGAAAGAAGGAACCCTAGTAACTTTGGGAATTATGGAGAAAACAGCTACAAATATGTGAAAGTGCATTTTCAGGAAAGTCTTGTTGCTTTGCAAGGCTAGCTACAAATATTGATGGCGCTTCAGCACACACTTAAAGTGAAAATTAAATTTGAATTAAATGTGCATATGCAGATATTAGTGTATCGGGGGGGGCAATGTGTAATTTTGCCTGAGTTACTGAATTAAGATAATTTCAATTATACATTCAAAACAATGATGATGGCTAGGTTTTTTGTCTTAAAATCTAACTAGTGGAAAGTTTCTTTTAAAATATATTTGCTATGGTTTCACTTGTATAGGATAATGCTTTTCACACTATGAAGTGCTAAAGACAGTTTCACAAAAGAGATACAAATGACTAATTCAGCATTACAATATGGCTCCTATCCACTCTTCACTGTGTCATGCCACGGACAGAAAATTGGAAAGCTCCTTCTTCAGAGGCTGACAGATCTACAGTGGCATTTGGTCCATTGATGATGATGATAATGTCATAGAATCACAGAATGTGTTCATTTGGAAGGCATCTTTAAAGGTCATCTAGTCCAACCTCCCTGCAGTAAACAGGGACATCTTTACTCAATCAGGTTGCTTAGAGCCTCATCAAGCCTGACCTTGAATAACTCCACGGATGGGGTCTCCACCACCTCTCTGGGCAACCTGTTCCACTGATCTACTACCCTCATGTTGAAGATTTTTTCTCTTCATATCCAACCTCAATCTCCTCTTTTCTAGTTCAAACCTATTACCCCTCACCCTGACACTAAATGCCCTCATGAACAGTTCTTCCCCAGATTTCTTACAGGCACCTTTCAGGTACTGGAAGGCCACTATGAGGTCTTCCTGAAGCCTTTTCTTCTCTAAGCTGAACAAGCCCAACTCTCTCACTGATCCTCATAGGAGAGGCGCTCAAGCCTTTGGACTATTTTTGTGGCCCTCCACTGGATGAACTCCAGCAGGCCCATGTCCTTCTTGTGCTGAAGACTGCAGAACGGGCCACAGTATTCCAGGTGGAGTCTCACCAGAGCAGAGCAAAGGGGCACAGTCATCTCTCTCAACCTGCTGGCCACACTTCTTTTGATGCAGCCCGGGATGAGGTTGGCCTTCTGGGCTGTCGATGACCATTGGTGGCTCATGTCCAGCTTTTCATCCACAATTATTTTCCTCAGGGATTTTTTTCCTCAGGGCTGCTTTCAAGCACATCATCTCCTAACCTGTATGGATAATGGGAGATTGTCCTGACCAAGGTGCAGGACCCGGCACTTGGTTTTGTTGAACCTCACAAGGTTTGCCTGGGCCCACTTCTCCAGCCTATCTAGGTCCCTCTGGATGGCATCTTGTCTCTCTGGCACATTAACCTCACCACTCAGCTTTGTGTCATCTGCAGATTTACTGAGGGTGCACTCAATCCCTCTGTCAATATCATTAATAAAGATATTAAACAACACCAGTCCCAGCACAGACCCCTGAGAAACACAGCTTGTCTCTGTCTTCCATCTGGATTTAAGCCATTGGCCACCATCCTCTGGATGTGACCATCCAGCCAATTCCTTATCCCCTGAACAGTCCACCCATCAAATCCATATCTCTCCAACTTAGAGAGAAGGATGCTGTAGGGGACCGCGTGAAAAGCCTAGCAGAGATCCAGAGAGATGATATCTGTAGCTCTTCCCTTGTCCACTGATACAGTGACTCCATTCTAGAAAGTCACTAGGTTGGTCAGGCAGGACTTGCCCCTAGTAAAGCTGTGCTGGATGTCTTGAATCACCTCCCTGTCTACCACATCTTTTAGGAGGATCTGACTCAGGCTCAGAGGCGAGGTTGACAGGTTGGTAGTTCCTAGGGTCCTCCTTGCCACCCTATTTACTGTGGTAACGCCTAGAGGCCAGGTCTGCTTTGGACTAATCACTTCACGTAGCAAGAAACAGTACAGTAAGTATCAAGTATAGAGTAGAATATTACAATAATTTTAACTCATAAAGATTCTCTAATTTCCTTAGCAGTGTAGACAATAAAGCCCTCTTGATAATAATTTTAATCTTTAATATTACAGTCAAGAAAATATTAAACTATACAACTCTCCAAACCATCAAAGTTCTTGCGAATATTTTTAGTGCTTAGCTGTGCTATTTAGGTATATAAAGCATACATTGTTTTCCGATGATGTTTTTTTAAGTGAGTAACCCAAACAAGATGAAAAGAGATTACTGTATACTCCATTCTGCTGGAGACAGATCTGGTGGGTTTCAGAATCTATGAGCTTCCTCACCACCCCAAACCAGGCCATATGGAACATCTCTCCTGACAGTGAAGGGAGGAGCCATCTAGATGTCTGTGGTGGTCCAACATCCCAGGTTTGGGGAGAAGAGTGGCTGAGCTTGTGCTCCCCTTAGGCCCACTCTTCTCCAATGCACCTTCATTCCTCCATTTCCCCACCTTTACACCATTACTACAAGCAGGACAGGCAGCAATCATACTTCTTGGTTCCTGTACTTAAATTGATTTTGAGTCTATCAGAATCAGATCTCAGAAATCTTCATGTTTGGGAAGAGTTTTTCACATAGCAGAAACTGGTTTTCAAATATTTTTTTTTAAATGAGTTTTAGCAATAGGACTTCAGACCCAGGAATATTTAAAATTGATTAAATTAAAACTAGACAAACATTTCCTTATATATTGCAAACATTAAGTAAAATTGAAACTAACCCATGTCCATTCTTCTCTCTGTGACCCTGAGCCACTCTAAGAGATGAATGCAAACTAATGTTTATTTACAAGCATCATCAACTTGTAACCATTGATTCCCTGTATCTGTAGACTGGGCCACTTTCTCTCATTAAGCTGTTTGTATATTCTTGGCATTTCTCAAATGTCAATGCAATATTAACTTCCAGATGTTCCCTCTTTCCCTGAAAATGCCCAGGTAAACAGATCTGGATTGCATCATCTCTTGAAAATAGGTGTACATTGGTTGCTTTGGAATAATTCCAGTGTCAATCATATCCCACTGGAGGAAGCAGCTGTTTTCCAAATTGAATTATTTAACTAAGAACAAAATACAACTTATTATGATATTGTTTGTCTGTTTTCTACCCCAGCAATCTAATTTTCAGTCACTTCAACCTCTTCTTGTTTTCCCGTGTTTATGTGAATAAGCAGAGAGGACTTATCCTCTTGTGCTGTAGGATTATCTGCTAGAAAAATTACTCAGAAGACTGTATTCCTGGTCATGTAGGCACAGAAGACATAGCAAATGGTCTTGATTAATGTTACGTGCTTGTGATAAAAACTAGAAATGAACAGTGAAACAAAGTTATCATTAGTAAGTCCTTAGAAAATTTCCTAGGTCTTCTGCCTTACCCTTTCTTTTCACTTTCTCGGATACCTGCTGAATAGCCTGTAGTTCAGTATGTAATATGGAGATCAATCTCTAACCTGAAAAAAACCCAAACCCAACAAGGAACAAAGAACCCCACTGATTCTTTTTTTTCCCCACTCTACAAGAATAGGTATCCAAACAAACAAAAATGTTCAGGGTCTTAAAAAACAGTGCTTACAAAAGCTTGTGTAGGGCTGGTTGTACACTAGGTATGTATATCCTCTTTTGGAGCATGCTCTGTTTAAGTAAACATCAAATCCAACATGATATAATACTACATTAATGTATTTTAGACTATTTTGAGTATTCTGCAGACAGAAATGGAGGTGTTGAAATCTTCAGGCTTATCACTCTTCATGAACAGCATCACATCTTAAAGTCTGTGATTTTGCAGAACTGTATTGTAAACTTCAGAAACTTCATCATACTTTTGAAAATGCATTTTATTATAATAGCTGTCTCAATAGTTTCCTCTCTAAAGCAGCTTTAGTCAGCTGTCCCTGTGGAATATACAAGTGAAAACAACCTTCCCACAGATTCACTCGTTCAAGTTAGTGCGAATGAAAACTCAGCCAATATTTTCAGTTTTTAAAAGATACATTGTCTACACTTATTTCTTGAAGAGATCATTACACCTTTTTCTCTTCTCAGGCTTATTCTTATTCCATTTTTTGTGTTTACTGTAAATTCTTTTGTATTTGTAGACTCAATGAACATGCCAAGTCAATACCTTTGAAATCATTATTGCTATTACTACTGAAACAATCCATGTTATCTTTAAGTTTTTGTTAATTATTTCACTTTGCCTAATTGAATAATTCTATGTCTTCAAAAAGTAGATATTCTTTCTTAGGTCTGCAATGAAATTTGCCTACATGAAGTTTCCTATATCTTTTAATTTGCTTTTGGAAAAGATTCTCTTTTTTTCAACTATAGTCAGGACTTCATATCTATGTTTTCTTTCAATCTTTCCTCTTCTTTTATGCCTTTCATTCTTTTCATTGAAAGAATCAAACTTTTCTGCTACATTAAATGTAGAAATAGTACCTTTTATTCTCATAGTGATCGGAGAGAATATTTTCAATGGTTTTGAATAAAACTAGAACTATAGTAAAGTCTCATCAGCTTAAAATACCACCACATGTTCTATGGGAAAAAGAATATATTTGTAGTTCTTTGTTATTAGTTTATAAGTTGCTGATGTTCTTTAAGAACATTGCAGAAACTTTTATCTCGTTTTGTGTTTCTGACATGCTTAGATGAACTAGGAAGATAAAGAAATCATAAATTATCTTATTTTCAGTGATTTTATAACCAGCATTTCATGAACACATTTTTTTGGACATAGATATGAATACTGTGAACTTCCACTTACAAAGACTATTAATTTTTCTGCAGATCTATTGTATAAATGTTGTTTTCATGGCTTTTGTGCTTCTGAAGGTACCATGTGAATTCATTCTGTATAAAAGTTACCTGCCCAAATTTCCACTATATGAATCCTCAAGTGCTTCAGCACTCTCTGTTTATACTTCTTTACTTCTTTCAGGAGAGAAGTAGCTCCTAACTAAAATAACAAGAGTTGGATTATCAGCTAGGATGGAACTACACTACTCGTGATCAAATCCTGACAATACTTTCCATGACAAGTAGATCTTAGAGCTTCTTACATTTGCAGAATTGTTACCATCATTTTCAGCACTTAATCACAGGAATAGTAACTTTAAGAAGCCACTGATGCTTTATGGTCTTTCAGTTTGGAGAGCAGTGTAGGTGAGGGGGACTTGGAGGTACTGCTGGGTAGCAAGAACAGCCAGCAGTGTGCCCTTGTGTCCAAGGAGGCCAATGGCATCCTGGGGTGTATTAGGAGGGTGGCTAGTAAGTCAAGAGAGGTCCTTCTCCCTCTCTACTCTGCCCTGGTGAGACCTCACCTGGAGTATTGTGTCCAGTTCTGGGCCCCTCAGTTCAAGAAGGACACAGAAATCCTTGAAAGAGTCCAGTGCAGGGCCACCAAGATGATGAAAGGAGAGGAACATCTTCCTTATGAGTACAGGCTGAGGAAGCTGGGTCTCTTCAGCTTGGAGAAGAGGAGAGTGAGGGGTGACCTCATTAATGTTTATAAATATATAAAGGGTGAGTGTCAGGAGGAAGGATCCAGGTTCTTCTCAGTGATGGCCAGTGACAGAACAAGGGGAAATGGGTCCAAACCCGAACATAAGAAGTTCCATCTTAATATAAGGAGGAATTTTTTCACTGTGAGGGTGACGGATGACTGGAACAGTCTGCCCAGAGAGGTTGTGGAGTCTCTTTCTCTGGAGACATTCAAGACCAATCTGGACTCATTCCTGTGTGATTTAATCTAGGTGATCCTGCTTGGGCAAGGGGGTTGGACTAGTTGATCTTTTCCAACTCCTGACTTTCTATGATTCTGTGTGATTCTGTAATTCCATTTGTGTAGTGGTTTGCTAGGGAGTAGCAGTCTCAGGAATGAATACCAAAGGTTCTCTGTCTGGTTGTGGTATGCCAGGACTGAACGTTTTTGGGCATGAAAGAGAAAATCTAACCTGCACCTTCCCATTTGGTGACAAGAGAAATGTTCCAGCTTTTTCCCACAACAGATATCATGTAAATATCCCTCAAAAGCCAGCAACACTGCTCCTGCCCTGATCAACTAGATAAGCAGTAATGAACTGATGAGCTGGGCTTGGAAACAGGCTGAGCTGTAACAAAAACTGATATCTTATTTAAATCTTATTTCCTTGGTTAGGTCATGAAAATTTTTTGTTGCAGTTCCCAGAGGTGAAAGAACCCCAAAGGAACTTTAGCTTTTCTCCACTCATCTGTCAAAAATAACCTGCCAGCACGGGTCTGGGGAGAGCATGGGATGCTGCGCAGTATGTAACAGAGTTCTTTAAATCATCCTTTAGTTTCTTTCACCTTTCTGTGTGGCACCTGGCCTAAGGTTTAAATAAAGTACTACCTTAAATAAAAAGACAAGAAAAGTTATACCAAGTGTAGTACAATGTCTTATGGCCTACTTATATTTCATATTGTCAATGTTATTCATTATTAGTCATTCAATTATTTTAGATATGCTTTGTGTCTATTCTTGTCTGCCAGCATAATACTTTAATACCATTCTGAATGTGTTGTACTTTTTGGGGGATGAATTTTGTTAAGCGAGTAAAATATTATCAGTTACATGAACATAAGAATACAGTCAGTGTAAGATGTAAGGCTAAAATATCACTGTAATGTAAATGTTCATCTTCAATAAATGTGCAAGTATGCATTTTTTTTATTTATTAGCACTTATCTAATTACAACTGAAGCTGCACTGTATTGATATAATAGAAAAGGAAATTAATAAAGAAAGGTTAGATGATGAATAAGCCTTTGACCGGAATATAAGAGCCAGCAAAATCTTGCAAAGATGTACACAGAATAACTAAGTAGCTCTCAAAAAGCTTTCTTAAAAATTTAGAAAGGACTATCAACTTCTACATCTGCAAAGGACATCTCCATCTCTCTTCATTATGCTGACAAAGTTATGAGTTGAGACTGCTGTATTAATATTAAAGAAACTTCAGAGAATTGTGTGAAAGTGTCCTGAAATGAGAAAGCAGCTGTGGCCTTGGTATTCTTAAAATCCAAGATGGAAATATTTCCCGAAACTTCATAAACATGCTCAATATCCATAAATGGCTTGAAATGATGGGAAAAGACTACGAATAACTACCCTCAGTGGTAGCTTAAATATTTCACAATGAAGAGGTCTGTCACCTGCCAGACTTCCTATATGGCCTTCACTTAATTTCTCTTCACTTAGTTGTTCCTTTCTTTGAAATGACAATGGTATGGCCGACATCAGTCTGAGCCAGATGGAAGATAAATTTTACAATACAAGAGTCAAATGAATCCAGATTTGAATATTGACAAAAATGCCTAATAATATTTTGCATATCACTTAAGACCATGTGAAGGTTTACTAAACAGGAAAACTTTGTATTTACATGGGCATGTTTGAGCATCTACGGAAAATTTGTAAATACAGCATAGACAGTGTGGAAAGCCATGCCAGGCTTCAGTTGCTGTCTTTATTTCATTGATGCAGAACAAAAGGATTTTTCTGGTGAGTGAGTGTGAGATGAAATCAGGACAAATACACCTAAATATCCTTCTCAGGCAGCATGGTTGAACTTCAGGCGTAGGTATGCAACTCTGTTCTTCTGTCCTCTCACCATGAGAGTCAGGGAGTAAAGAACAAAAGACTAAGGTTGGTGTGAGATGCCAGGAATGTTACAGAGGTCCTGCAAGTGTCTGACGTGCATGCAAGCTTGGTGGAAACTGCAGCGCCTGCTGTCACTGTGGGCTAGGAATACTGGAGCTCCTACTACATGGATCTGCTATTAAAGTGAATGTGGGGAGGTGTTACAGCTTGTGAATGAGAGCTGAATGTTTTTGCCATGAGTTTGTGAATGTTTACAGATTGTTTCATTTAGAATCCATGGGAGGAAATAAGGAAACTATCATTCCAGCCAAGTCAAAATTTTTCCCTGGTGTAGCTCACTTTCTGTTCCTGTTAGCAATAACCTGGAGGTGCCACCTCAAGGTGTAGGGATTTGTTTGTTTTTTTTTTTTGTTTGCTTGTTTGTTTGTTTTCTTATGATCAGAATAAAATCTTTTGAACTGCCCCGAGCAAGACTTTAACATTATGAATGCTTTTTGTACTGATTATGCCATTAAAAATGTGCAAAGATTTTCCTCTGTTCTAAGATGTAGCACTGAGATTTGAGTGCTGCCCTGCTGGAGTCCACTTAGATGTTAATTAGTCTTCCATGACCATGTAAGGTTGAACCCTGTTTTGTCTCAGTGTCTAATGTTTTAATGCAGACACAGGAATTGAGAGAGGTTGTGAACTTCAGAAAGATTCGCATTCCAGAAATGTAAGTAAATAGATCCCCAATCCATGAATAGGGCAGAGACATGCCCAGAAAGTGTGACTCAGAGATGTTTCAACAGCTTTGTTCCATTTCTAGGCTAGTGCTGATTAGAAAGATGATGAGAGGGAATTAAAATTAATGATCATTTTGCACCACTTTATGATCTGCGTAAGCATGTGTAGTTTGAAATTGTATTCTAAAATTTTGAACCTTACATTGTTAAAATAATTTCCTAAATGTGTCTCAGTAGAGATTATTTTTATTTAATGTATAGTACAAACACACAGCCTTATTATTAATGCATTTTCTGTGTTTTGGGTTATATGCTTAGAAGCTTAAGGATAAAGATATTTTAGACATACTCTGTGTAGATAGATATTAAAAATATATCATCCTCTGGTTTAGGTATCTTTAAATTCAGAGAAGATTTTTATCTTATCTGTCATTGAATAAGTTAAAAGCACTGTTAGCCTACAAGTAAATCTTTCATCTGAATAATTTTCAAGATTACGATGTCACTTCTCTGAGTTGCTTAACAATTAAACCATAGATCAAAATTCTTTTTTCCTTTCTAAGGCATGAATCCTATAGGATTCCACTCCTGTATAATAGCTTTTATATGTATAAATATTTACATTTTCAATGAGATATGGGAAAAGCCATTTTTATTTTCATGATTCAGCAAATACTGAAAAAATAGATATATTCACAACATTATATTCTGGACTAGCATTAGATTTTTTGGGTTTAATAAAAAAACATTGCTTTAAAATTATGTCATTATTGCTTTATGTGAAAACCATTAATACAGAATATTGTGGTAATTATTCTTGAAAAAAGCATTCATTTGAGATTTAGATTTACTATGACAGATGGGAAAATAAGTTAGCATCTTTTGTAGGAAATAGGAAAATCTTAAGCGACTTTCATTGGCTGATAATTCTACCAATTCTCTCTCCATAAATCACAAAAGTTGTATAATGCTATTATTATACACCTGAAAAGGCTAAGGAAAAAAAAATCCTAGCCCATAACAGTAATACAAGACACAAACAAAAAATATTTACTTTAAAAACCTTACATTTCTTGACATCTTCCATGCATATTTCCATGGCTAACATACAATTTACATGACATTTAAAGTTAGAGTTGGTGTAGACAAGTTCACTTGTAAATTAAACATTAGACAAATAGTTTTTTAAACTGCACACTTTAAAGTGTTGCTTTTCATATATTCACTGTTGCAAGGAAAAGTCATAGCTGACCCTTAAAAGCTGAATGAATTCTGCAGTTTTGTCAGACCGGTGATAGTGGAGAAGTATGGAACTGTTACTAACTTGTGCATACATTTAATCCAGACTTGCTCATAATTTTGAGCTTCATTTTATATTCCACATGGATTTCTCACCATATAGTGAAGGATATTTCTAGGAATTATTGTAGAGTTATAGAATTACATAGAACTATATATTAATATATAGGCTATACAATACAATACATAGATTATAAATTAATTGTATAGAATTATTTAACTCCATTTCTGGCAGCTAAATAATGTAGCTGAGTGACCACTTCTTGACATTTATCACTGGAATAATTAGAAACTTCTATTAAAAAAAACACTTAAATTGCTGGTCCCTTATCCTAGATAGGATTAGAATAGGAAGGTTTGTAAAACTGACTCACAAAACCAAAATTCCCTAGACCAATCTGTAAGGCATTGTGTCACTGTGCACACCGTGCAGTATTCTTTTCTCATTAAACTCGAATTGACAAGGTTTTCATATGTTCTAAAACTTGGCCAATGTAAAATCCTGAATAAAATGGATTAAGACATGGAGTTAATGGTTGTGGCTGGTTTAAGAATGACTGTGAGCAAGGGAAAACAGAGTGAATTATTTTTTTCTTTACTTGGTCAAAGATTTTGCTTCTTAGAAAGGGTCTCAACAGTCTAAAAAACACCTCATATTATCCAGAATACTTAATTCTCATTTGAAACAAAATTCATTTCTAAAATGTATCTCTCACAAGCTTCTGATAAAGAAACCTTTGTAAGATAGTGTAAAGATTTCCCGGGTCTCGAGAATCTCAGAACACATTTTAGATGACAGATGTATTGTGATTAGGTACCCTCAACAAAGATCAACTGTCCTCAGTGACAACATATCCTACATGTCTCAGCTGCATGAAGAAATCACACCAATTTCCAAATAAAGATTGGGGTGAATGGTAATATTAATTTAGTCCATCAAGGTTAAACTTCAGCTTTAGATTACTGTTTTTCAAATCGGTATTGCAAAAAAGAAAATAATTGCACATACCACTAGCTTTTACCTAAACACTGAATTCTATTCCTTAGTGTCAGTTCAGGAGCCCTCTCATGCCCTAAACTGAAGGGATATTTTCCGAAAGATTCTTTCAGACCAAAAAAGAAGAAAAATAAAATCAGAACAAAACATTCAGAGGAGCTATTTCTATGATGACTGCCCCTGCTGTCTAGAATTCTTTTCTAATGGGAACACACACTGAATAAAAATAGTATATCATAAAGTATTTGGGGGTAGCTCCGTAAATTTCAAAGCAAGCTTTAGAAAAATGTGTTTCCCTAGTATTTTAGGTGCCTATGTAGTGGACTTGCCTTTAGCTATTCTGTAAGTATACATAGGGAATATTTTCATATTTATTAGAAAATAACTCCCTGACAGTAGATAGACCTTGTTTCATCTGTTCCTGTTTACTATGGGCTAACTACCGCCTCTCACAAAATTGGTTACACTGTTTTGCAAGCCACATAATGGTTTACTTGAGTAGGTCTCTTTCATTTTTCTCTCTCCCAGATAGCACAACTTGCAATAGTTTCATAGTAAATTGTCATTTACAGATTAAATATATCAGTGACACAGATGACTGACTTGCCACAAGCACTTTTTTTAGTTTTCCCTTTTTGTCAGATGAGGAATTTTGTTGCTTCACTTTTTAAGCAAGGCCTTTTCAATATATTATTTTTTTCTACATAACTCTTGCCATAGCAATTTCTGTATTCTTATTGGGTAAAAATGCCTTTTTCTTCTGTCTCTGGTAAGACAGTTGGGACCAGGTCCCTTCAATATGACTTAAATATATATATATATTCAAACTGTGTGCATGTGGAAATCTCCATATCTGAGCACTGAATGACTGAATTGCTCCATATGAAAGACTTGGCAGAGACATTGCTTTCCCTGTAAGTTCTGGAAAGTATTCTGAGCTACTTCCATCTTCAGAGTCTGTAGTTATCAGTTCATTAAGACAGGTTAGCTTGGAATATATGAATACAAGCAAATGATCTTATTAATCATTCCAACACACTTATGTGAGAGAAAATGGTAGCTACACAAGAGGAAGCAAAAATCTGGAATTATTTTCAGAGAACTTTTCTCATGCTGGTATGTTTGTCTAGAGTGAAGACATTTGTAGCTTGCTGCTTATACTAGTGACTTTTAATATTTATCATGACAATTATAATTTCACAGACGGGAACAGATTTTTTTTTTCAGTAATAAAAAAATTAAATCAGTGTTTTTCTGTATTACCCTCCGAAGGTTGCAGGGATGTGTAAAATTGTTTCCAAAATCAAATAACAAAGGGAATGCATACAGTGCTTTTGCTGCAGAAGTTTTCATGCTATTTAAAGATAAATGGAAACCGTTTTCCTCCAACCTTCATTTTGACATTTTAAAAGATAAGATGTACCTCTCAGTTTATATCAACTCAAAAGTGCGTCTAAATATCCCTTTGGCATCTCTTTCAGAAATGTCAGATTTTTAAGATGAACAGGAAGGTAAAACTTTTTACTGTTTTACAGCACCACTTTGTTTCCAAAGAGAAGATATTACTATTGATCAGTAAAAAATTCAGGTGTGGAACCAGAAAAATAATAGATTTTTCAGGGTGCTGATAGTTCAGTATTGTGTGTTCAGAATTCAGTTGCACTCTTATTTCATCTGCATACTGAGAAGCCAGAACTGAGACATTGGATTTTTGAACAAATTCCATAATTTATGAAAGAAAATGTTAAAACCAAAACTATATCAAATTGAAGAGTTATTTCAGAGAAAAATTTTAATATCTTACATCCAGATCTTGAAACGATGAAACCTACTGTTTTTTGGAATGGAAGCAGTTCAATATCCCTTTGCCATGCTTGGTCACTGTTTTAAAGTGCAGCAAATAGCACTTTTCTTTTTGTTATCAACTGTACCTATTATAGTTTCGATTTTATAGAGGTAATTTATTCTGTGTTGATCATTGTCAAGCCCTGTGGTCTTCTAAGTTCTCAAGAAATCACTACACAAAGAGATAGAGATATAAGTAAAATTATCAATAAATTTTACCAATAAAACCGTTTCTTTTAAACCTGGTCCTTAAGGCTTTACTTACTTTCCTTGCTAAACTCATTTCACTTATGAAGTATTGTGAAGAGTCTCACAACACAATCAGTCATAGACTATTTCACTAAGCTCAGCACACAGAAGATCTTTTAACTACCAGCTAACCACTAATCCCTCCTGTGTCTGTTGCACATGAATAACCAGAATAATGGGAGAGCTCTTTGAAACACATCTGCACACAAGAAACAACCACAGAGACAGAAAGTTAAAGGTCATGCTGGCATAAGGTTCTTTACAAGCAATTTAAATTTCATAGCAAAGGTATATGAGACAAATTTTCCTCCACTTGATTTGAATTGTTAAATAATGCTCCACTAGATTATCAAATTCAAACACGTAAAGATCAAAATTTGGCTCCCAATCACTGAAGTTCAACTTTTCAAGTGATTAGGGACTCATATAAATTTTCCACAGTCTGTGGTCTCTTAAGTCCTGCAGGCATCTGCTGTCCTAACTGGGATCTCTGAAGTCAAAGATCAGAAGTCAGTCAGTTGAAAAGGAGTTAATGTATTTTAAAGGTCAGAAGTAAGCCAGTTGAAAGGGTGTTAATGTATTTTAACTGCTGATCCTATTTTAAAGCACAGTGCAATTGGGGGCTGACTGAAGCTGCTTTCCACTTCTCCTCCTTGAGGTTCTCAGACTGATTTGAGACCTCTGTACAAATAGATAGAATTCCTCTTCTCCATGCGTACTTTATCTAATAGTACAGTTCATACCTTGACCTACTCCAAAATAAGTAGCAGGTAGTATTAGTGTTCCTTCTACAGGAAACAATGATATATTCTTCAAAATATGGGCAGATGTTGCCCATTGGTTTTGTGTATTAGAAGGGTGTGTTTGGTAAGATGTTCATTCCCACTGTCTGCAGAGGCAGTCTTGTATGAGAGCTTTTCTCAGTTATATATCTTTAGCCCTCTTCAAAAGTGTCTGAAGGACCTTTTTCTTATTTACACTTGTTGCAAAAGCACATTGAATATCGTAACTATAGAAGTCTTTCTCTACATTCCCATTCCATGCTCTGAGCTCTTTTAGACAAACCATCCTGATTGATAACTGCTTAGATTTCTCCCTTTGATCAGGATGGCTCAGCACTAGGTTGCCTTCAGATTATTCTGACTCCTTGTGTACAGCAATGGTCCAAATCCAGCATTTGGATCTGCATGGCAAGGAGTTAGCCACATGCACCAACTTGTTTCATGAGATCCAACCAATCTTTTATATACATAAAAATTCATTTAAACTTCTGTAGCTGTTCTCAGAGAAAACAAAATCAGATACTTGCATTCAAATAATTGTAGCTATATGGGGAATGTGGAGTTTTGGAAGTATTTTGATTCAGTATTTTTGGAGCATAAAGAAGTGCTGCAGTGCTTCAGTTGATTAATTATTTCAAAATATGATTTATACCAGGTATACAATGCATTATAAAAGTAAAATATAGTAAGAAACTTATTTAAAAACATTGGAGCTTAGTTTCTGAGTTTTCTGTATTTCTTTTCTTTAGTGTCACTAGCACTTCACAGCAGATTTTGAAAAATTGTTCCATGTGGAAAAAAAATCATACATTTTATATTCTCCTTTTTTATTATAAGGGGCATTTGCATAAAAATAGTAGATTTGTGTCTTAAAAGTTAATTTTCTCTTTCTGCTCCCTCCCATTTAGAATCATCATAATCTTCACAAGAGATTGACATGGAAATGGTTGTAATAGCACAATGGAAGAATTATGACTGCAAGTAGGATGTAAGAAGCAGGTTCTTAAAGGGAACAGGTCCTATTCCCAAACTGGTAGCATTACAAATAAAGAGCAATGGAGAAGCAGCAAGAGATACAAAAGATTGTTAAAATGGATTATTCTTTGACTTTGATATTTATTTGGTATTATGCATTGGAACAGGTTGCCCAGGGAGGTGGTGGATACCCCATCCCTGGAGATGTTCAAGGCCAGGTTGGATGAGGCCCTGAGCAACCTGATCTAGTTGGGGGTGTCCCTGCTTCTTGCAGGGGGATTGGACTGGATTACCTCTGGGAATCGCTTCCAACCCTAATCATTCTATGATTCTATGATTCTATGGTTCTATTTAATTAAAATAAGGTCATCATGAACATGAAAACTGCCAACACATCAGAGGATAGGTCCAACTGGTGCATTATCTTGTCTTCATCAGAGGCCACTCACTGAGGAGGAACCAGAAGTTGAGGCATTAACCCCTGCCCTGACAGGGAATACTTGCTGAGATTTCAGTGGTATGAAATAAAGGAAATTCCCAAGTCAAAAATTATGTCTTTGTACTCAAAAGTCCTATTTCCTTCAGGCAGTTGTCTGGTCCTTATCATAAACTGACCACATATTACTGAAAAGTTTTCTTCTATTCATAGATATATGGAGGTTTTCTAATTAGTATTAATTAAATTATTTTCTTCAGAGTTTCTTCATTTGCCTTTTTTTCCTACATAGCACATGATAGTGTACTTGATCATAAGAAACAGCCATTAATAAAATTCTAGAATATATAACATGCCTTAGAATACAACATTAATAGCTTCTAGTTTTCACCTCATAGTGTCTATTAGTAGATACTGCTATTAGTATTATTTACTGATATTGTATGAAGGACTGATTTTCTTTGAACGAGATAATGAAATGGCTTGATAGGATATATCTTTTATTCTACAAACCTCTTATTGAAATTGATGACATCAGAAGATTAGTGTACATAATTTCTTGGAGAATGAATGGAAAGGATTAATACAATTTGATTCTTTGAATTATCAGATGCTGTCTATTGATCAAAAATAAAGCCAATACAGATATCATAACAGAAAAGGAAATTAAAAAAGTACACAGCACCATATGTAATTATAAGCTTCTTTTCTGAATTCAATTGTTCAGTTAATTTTTATGCACTATCCTCTCCATATTCCATAATCTCTATTTCTTTTGTCATGTAGAATTGGTTTCTGCATAATCTCCAACTCTATTTTCCTCATTTCATAAAGAATATTACATTTCATAACTATCAGTCACCAATAAATCTGCAAAATTTCCCTCACAGTCCTAGTCACTGCTTTCTGACCCTTCAGCCTGCAGAAAGACTACCTTTTAATTTTGAGAAGTTTGCCAATATATACACAATACATATTGAGAGGTTTTTCTCTTTGCTTTAATTGCATGAATTTTATTACAACACTTCAATACTCTGTATGATGAATTTAAAAAACTGTAAATTCTGATACCAGTTGTGAAACTCCTTTTATATATTATTCCTCTTTAAATTCCAGTTGCATTCATTGGTTCATACTTGCAGGGTTGTATTATGATACAAAAGAAATTATGGAATGACAGCCATCTAAAGAGAAGATTTATGCTGCAACTCTGAATGATTTAACTGTTCTGAAAATTGTCACATTTCTGCTCAACAGCATGCAGAAGCTCCTTCATACTCAGAAGACCTACATTAGGTGCCTGCCACCTATTTCTGGCTGGACTGTATGTCACTGCACTACACACAGTATCTGTTGCAGATAATGGTGAGAGAAAGGAGATTTCAAAGATAAACTGAATTTGCCTATTTCACAGAATCACACAGAATCATAGAAAGTCAGGAGTTGGAAGAGACCTCAAAAGATCATCTAGTCCAACCCCCTTGCCCAAGCAGGATCACCTAGATTAAATCACACAGGAATGAGTCCAGATTGGTCTTGAATGTCTCCAGAGAAAGAGACTCCACAACCTCTCTGGGCAGACTGTTCCAGTCATCTGTCACCCTCACAGTGAAAAAATTCCTCCTTATATTAAGATGGAACTTCTTATGTTTGGGTTTGGACCCATTTCCCCTTGTTCTGTCACTGGCCATCACTGAGAAGAGCCTGGATTCATCCTCCTGACACTCACCCTTTATATATTTATAAACGTTAATGAGGTCACCCCTCAGTCTCCTCTTCTGTAAGATAGAGACCCAGCTCCCTCAGCCTGTCCTCATAAAGAAGGTGTTCCACTCCCATCATCATCTTGGTGGCCCAGTGCTGGACTCTTTCAAGGATTTCTGTGTCCTTCTTGAACTGAGGGGCCCAGAACTGGACACTGAGGTCTCACCAGAGCAGAGTAGAGGAGGAGGAGGACCTCTCTTGACCTACTAAACTATTTAAGTTGTCTTTCCCCGTTTCCATCTGCCTCTCAGGGTTAGGAAGAACCTTGCCTTTATATTACCCTGGAAGTTCAATAGAAAACATGATCCTTATGAGTGGATGTAACTGGCTGCCCAGCTTGTTGAAGGTTACCAGGACTTCAGATCCTTCATAGTAAATGTTTTTAAATCTACTGTAATCACATGCTTTAGCAGCATTTGGAGGAAGAAAAAGGTTTTACCCAGCAGAACTCTTCTTTCTCTGAGCTGTTCTGTACTCTTGCTCATCATCCAGTGCTTTCATCTGTTGGCCTCTTGTTCCCGCCAGATGGGATGATGGAGGCTCTTTTTTCAGGTGCATACAGTGGGCTTCAAGTGTATCTCTCCTGTCTGCTCACCATTTTTCTCCCACATAAATGTAGGAAGGCAATAGCACAAAGCCAGTGAAAAGTTTTCAACTCCATATGCCTATGGATGTGCTAGGAAATTGGCTACATGCTTATGATGAGGCAAAATCTTTCGGTAAAAACTCATTAGAACACTTCAGGAAAGAATATTGTTACCGATATTTTATTGCAAGCCACTAACTCATAGCTATAATGGAAATTCTATCTTTTGCTTTCCATCTTTATAAGCCAAGGGTGCAGAGACTATAGCAAAGAGATCAAAAGAGGAGTGAGGAATAAGTATCACCTGAACAACAGGCACAGGAATGATCTCTTCTTGTGGTAGAAAGCATTTTCCCCACATGGGAAAAAGAGTGATTATCTGCAGAGGTCTGTAAACTCACAGAGGGTGATTTGCTGGGCTGAAAAATGCAGCAGATTATCGAATCTCCATTGCCCAGTCCTTCAATGAAGGGTTCTAATCCCTTGTCCTCTTCTCCCTGTGGTACCGTCCTTACTACAGGCTGAGACTCCTGCCTGTCTGATCACAACAGTGGTGGATTGATAAGGTCACCAGGTTAAAGCCCAAGGCTCAAGCTGGTGCTCAACATACAGTGTCAATTTATACAGTCATTTTTTCTCTCTTTTACTCCCTTAATTAGTATTTAAATATTCCAAGTGAAGTGGTATATGTCGAACAGGAGACATGAATGACCTGAATCCAGAATACTCTGTAGTCTATTTATTGGAGTGTGCATTTGGGGAGTGGAAGAGACAAGTCAAAATCTATCAGCTCTTTCATTTAGAGCAGGCTGCACTGAGGCTTTTCAGATCCTGACTGAATTGCCCTAGCAACACAATTATTATTTAAAAGAGAACAACATCTTATTTTTTTTAAGTAGCATGACTAGCCCTCTGCTTTTAATATGCTCAGCCTTAAAAAGCCTGGCACATTAAATATTTCTCTTGACTTTACATCTTTTTGGTGCTATTGGCTGAAAAAAGACTGTTATACATAAAGTAACTGTGAAATAGCATAAATACAGAAAATTACTATTTTACATTTGAATGAGTCTGAATGGAGCAGGGGTATTTTTTGCTTTGGCTTGGGTTTTGTGTTTTGCTTTTCTTCTGGGGTAGTGGAAGGTATCGCTGCTGAACTATAAAATGAAGTGTCCGTCCTTAATCATGGACTCCTTATTATGCCTTAAGGAAAGCTCAACTCACAAATACAAAGGATATTTTATTTCAGCTGCCAGGACTACAAGCTCACACTGGACACTGGAAGTCGCATGGTGTTCTCCTCAAAGGTGTCACCCATTGTCAAAGTTCATTTATACTTACAAGACTTTATGGGTCTTCAGATTGTATCCTAAGTGACAACTCTGAAACCATAGGAATAGTAACAATCTCAAGACTTTCAGCTATTTGGAATTTAGCAAATCCATCTGTTGATGTAAAGGTGACATTTGTGACCTGATGGAATAGTTCTGTGTCCATGAGAAATTGTGATGTGGAGTCAGAGTCATTACTCCCCAGAGTAATCTTTTTATAGAAATGTATATATAAATTTTTTAACTTCCCATCCTCATTGAAAATCAATAGCAATCACAACCAAAGTGCCAGGAGGGTCTAGCAGACATGTGGTGGTGGATTAAAATTGGATGGCTGAAAATGTAACAGCATTCAGCTGCACCCTCCACTCCTATGACAGATGTCACCTCCTCCAAAGCATGGACAACTGATCTGCTCATGAATCTCCTCATCCACTGCATTGTTCATCTCAGTACACTAAAGTAAACTGACTTGGATTCTGCTTGGCTGTAACACAGACAGTGAAATTTGTCTTGGGAGAGAAAATGTGTATTATATGGGCAGCAGGGATGTCTGGAGAAGTTAAAAAATCTGATTTTAACCTGTTACAGAATGACCCCTGTCAATTCTAAAAGTAAAAATTGATAGGCTTTATCAGGTCATTTCAGAGCAACGAAAATTCCTGTTATTCTCCCACCGGGACTCTGAAGCCTCACTGACATCCTGAGCAAGAGCTCCACTTAACTTTGGCACTTTTCTGAGAAACAGAATTGCTGCTGGCTGAATTGATGGAAACATTGCCCATGTGTAGGTCCCTTCTTTCTCTACTGGTCTATCTGTATAAATAGCATCACTGCAGGTTTAGGGAGGAGGTTATCACTGGTAGGAGATAACATATCACCCAGGCACTGCAAATCAGGGACCAAGCAGTGAAAAGCATCAGATAGCACTATGGGTACTGTGATAATGGAGTGGTTGCAGGGGGAAAATGCAATCATTTTGGTGTTATCGCCTCTTCTTTTTGAACTAATGAAATTACTATGGTATCAATATACAATCCAACCCAAATGAGATAATGAAGCAGCAAACCTACCTTCTACGGGAGTCAAGCCAATTGTGTTTATATTTATATTAGTATTTTGGGACATAAAAATCTAATTTCTGTTTTCAGATGTTTAGGTCATCCTGTCTGGGCTCGTCCAGGCAGTTCACAAGTTATTGTCCTGTAGATGGCACCTGCCCATCCTAATACAATGTCTCTGATATCATAAAGCACCAATAACAATACTGGGGACATTTCTTGGGCACCTTCACTGGGAATCTCTAGCAGCGTTGCATCATTTTTCTTATCTTTACCTTCAGGCAAATTTGCATCAATGACTACAAATCACTCCCACTTCAATGAATGCAACTATGGTAATTTTATTGTATAACAACCTGAGGTTTTAAGAGGAAATCTGACTTGACTATATCAATAGCCAAAATCATGTAATAGGCAAACTTCTTAGAATACTGAGCTTTGTCTCTGCAGCTTTGCTCAGATTGATAAATTGTGGAATCTATTTACATTCACCAAAGAAGGCACACAGCAGCTTGGAAAGTTAGGTAAACTGAATAGGAAGGAACTATTCTTTACATAGCAACAGACCTAGAGGAATGATGTTTTGAATGGTAATTATATGTATATGTCTATATCTATATACACACGTGGAGTTTTAATTGCCTGTATTATAACTGTGCAAATATCTGCCATTAGTACGTCCTTGGAGATATGCTGTGATACTAATCAGATTTGTCAAGATGAGACAGTACTTTTCTCTCTTACAGATCATAAACCCTGACTGATATCCCCAAGGGAAAAAAATGCATAATGTGTCATTTATGACCTGTTGTATGCACAAATCACTTGCATTTTGTATGCAGTAGTATAAAAATATGTTATTGATTTTGAATTTGACTTTAGGAAACTGATCTTTATTTCCAGTTGTTACTTGGCATATTTTCCCTCCTGCTGTGAAATGTTTGATTCAAAATTTATGTCTGGAGAAATGGAAGCAGTGTTAGTTTTATAATATAACTTACAAACCCAGCATAAGTCCTATCCTAGCAGGTAGACATTATTCATAAGCAGAATAAACACTCTATAAATAAAACTAAATTTCAAATAAATAATAAAAAAGTAATATGACAATCTTGTTCTGCTTATACAACACCGCTGCTGTTTAGCAGAGCAGCTTTCTGGGGCTCGAAACAAGGCACGATCAGTGTGAGGATGCTTGTGCAGAACCAAGCTTAGGGGGTAGCACTAAGGGAAGTACACAAATGCAATGCACTACATAGTACATAAATATATAAGCATTCAGGGTATGAATTTGAACACTCTACAGATATGACAGGTTAATAGTTAGGGTATGTCAGACACCAGAATTGGCCTTCCCTGTACTACGCATATATGTGAGATACATAAAGGTCATTTCAGTATCACTTTAGAGCATTGTTCTCACTTTCTACAAAAAAAGAAACAAAATCAATATTCATTACCATGAGGAATGCAAGACTTGTTATGCCATCTTCTCTGTTGTTGTTTGAGGTGTTTCTCATGGGGTTAATGAATGTACCTATAGGTAATATCAAGGATTTACTTATTCATTATTTAAGAGTATCAATATAGTGATTCTCAGATAGAGGTTACATACATTTTGAGGTGACAAATACCTGAAAGTCTTCAACAGCCTTGTACTTTAGCTCTACTGGTTTAGAGATAGCCTATGCTATTTGGAATTAAGTCTGCTTTGGCAATGTAATTCCTGGGGTTTAGGAGATTATGCAATTAAATTAATAATGTCACAAAAAATCAGCTTCAACCTCTTCGCAAATTACGAGGAAACCGAACATCTAAATTATTTGTGTTTCTGTCAGATGATATGGAGTATATACATTCCCATTGTCATCAATACTTGTCCTTGACACTAGAAGTCCAGACAAACAATGAGTGGTCTAGATGCATTAGGTCCATTGCAGTCAATGGAAATATACTTCATCACATCACCTGGGAGTCTGGCCTGCAGCCTCTAACAAGGCAGTCCTTTGGACAGTAATAATATTTTATGCTTTCATAAATCACTCTTCTAGGTCTGTAGCTATTCGTGGCAGACAAAAAAAAGTCATAATATGATCAAAAGGTCAGTTGTAACTATTCCTCCATGTTTGCTGCCAGATTAGCATTACTAAAATTGGCTTCAGTTCAGGAAAAACTCTTTCCAGAAAGCACAATACCTGTCTTTACTAATACAATATTTGCATTTATTTCAAATATTTTGAGTACAGAAGGATTTCAAAACAAAATTCATATTCATGATTTTTAGGCTCCAAGTGTTACATTCTGTTTCCTCTGCTTTGACTATTTGCCTAGGGCGTATGTCTACAACCACAACGATTATAGATGGTAAGAACGGATCTGTTCCCTCATCATCCATGAAGGTGGGAAAGAAATCTGTTGCAGAAGACCTCGTGACAACTTTCAGCTCACCAGCAGCATGGATCCTTGTCATTGCTCTGATTGTTACCTGGTCAGCAGTAGCTATTGTAATGTTTGACTTGGTGGATTACAAAGACTTTGCAGGTAAAATTCAGCATATTCTGTTTGATGTCTTGTATATTAAAATTTAAAAATTTATTAAGGAGTGTGTATTATGTAAATTTACATGTTTCTCACCTTCTTGGAGCCAGCACTGTGTCTCTGCTGAGTTTACCCAGAGAAGATATTGTGAGAAATGTCAGAATTTATTAGTTTACACTTCATATATATTTATAATTTTAATCTCACCATTTTGAAGCCCATCCTCATCCTGGAAAATATGTATGCTGACATTACAGTATCTGTATGAGCATGTGTGGTCAGATTTCTGTTTTGTAAATTCTTGATAAAATTATTTCAAGAAAAATAAAAGTACTAATTCACATTTTCTGAAATATATTTTTTAATCTTTCATAGTTTCCTCAAGTCTTCTGACATCTGCTTACATAGTTCAATAATAAACATACAATAGATCATTTCTCAACACGCTAAACCTAAATTCATCTTCAAAACCCATAAGCCTAGAGGACCAAATTCACAATGTCAAGACACAATTTTATCTTCAATAAGGCAATAATTCTAGCTGAGTTTAAGACTTGGCAAACTGATTCAACAAGATCAAGATTTGAGGTACATAGTGGTTACTGAGGGCAAAGATAAAAATTAAGTATGTGGCACAAGTGCTGTTATCATTGTTGGAGAATCAGAAAAAAGGAATGGGGAATTGAAATTACCTCATTGCTGCTTGATTTTTATGCCTTGTGTCTGGCAATGATATATAAAAGAACATGAAATATATTAACTATCCATGTTTGTAAAGGTTTGGCAGCAAAACTTTTGGAAGTAACAAAGCTGTAATGACTGGAAAGATCTAAAAGAAGCAGAAAACATATAATTAGAGTACTTTCTTGAATGAGAATGATAGACCTAAAGTTATCACATCTTTCACAATAATTAACTAGCAATTGAAATTCAGACTTCAGCTTTTTAATTCACAACAAATTGAGTTGATGTTTCAAAGTTAATTTCCTAGACTTTATTAGTTTACTGATAAATCCATAGATTTATGTCCTGCTATATATCAATATTGACCTCAAGATTTACTTTAAAAGCATTTGAGACAGGTTGAGCTTGAAAGAAACTGGCCAATCTGGATCGATGGATGACATGGAAGCTTGAAATGTGGAGAAATTGTATCACAAACCTGTCTTAAATTTTCTGCTTCTCATTTGTATTTGTTTTCAGAAGGAATTTGCTTGAGTTGCAGCAAAATATAAAGTTCTTTTTGAGTGATCCTCTCAGAACACAACACAATGTTACAACATTGATGTAAACCAACAGAGAAAAACAACTGTATTTTGCTTTTGACTTTCTATATTAATTATCAGTCAGTCAATCAATCAATCAAGTTCTCAATATGTTTTCCATAAACAGTAAGGAATCAGGTCATAACACAGGCAAAACTCCTAAACTAAGTGATTCCTGAGCTGGCTCTCGGTTCATACATGTTTGATATACTTAAGGTAATGTTAAGTAATGAGAATAAGTATTTGTTACGGAGACTGAAGGAAACTTTCTAAGCAGATGGAAATCCGATGTTCCTGTTGTATTGGTTAAACGAGCTTAAATCATAATGGTGTTGATGGAAATGGGTATTTTCAGACCATAAACAAAAAAATTTAAAAAAAAAAGTAAAATTTAATCTTTAGGGTGAGTTAATATTTTTAGGAGATCTCTGAGAGATGATTCTTCAGTATTTTGAGTTCATGAGTTCATTTCTGTTCTTGCCAAAGATATTTCAGGTCCTACATGATTAATTAAAACAGCATTTAAATCAGGTCTCAACAGTGAAATATTAAGAGAAGGAACTGTGTGCTCTTCCAGACCAGGATTTATTAAATTGTTTTCTATATTTACATAAATATAACAATGGCTACATAGGTCTTATCATGACCCCTGGGTTTCAGCTCCTGAATTCCTAATCAGGTGGATTTTCTCAAGATGAAATCCACCGATTTATAAAAATTTCATGGAAACAGCAGATTTCACACTGGACCACCTGGATAGCATTATTGATACTAGAATGGTCTTCACCCACTAACAGTTTGGTCCTTTGCCTCCAGTGGAGATAATGACATGTTTTAATGTAGAAAGTTGTATTTGGAGCACATTTTAAAGTGACTTCTTAAATCTAAAACTCTATGATATTTTCTCTCAGGTTTGACACTGTTCTTTGAATAACCAGAACAGCATTAAAAAAGTAAATAGTTATTTTCAGGGCTGTAAGTTTTGTTTTGCAAGCATGATTAAAATTAATTTCCTCATTTTTAAATGCAAATGAAAGATGTTAAAGAAATTATACTCAACTGTATTTTTTTAATCTATAAAACATGAAATATTCAGTGTATTTTTTTCTTAGATAACACCTTTCCTAAGTCAGTGATTTCAATTTATTTTCCATTTCTTTACCTGAAGTTCCATGAAGTTCAAGTATGCATAGCATATGAATGAGGAAAGCCAGGAGAGCTGAGCTTGGTTAGTCTAGAGAAGAGGAAACTGAGGGGTGACCTAAGAGCACGCTGAAGCCTTTTTTGAAGAACAGTTACAAAGACAACAGAGGATGGACAGTTCCCCAGATCACAGAATCACAGAATCACAGATTTGTAGGGGTTGGAAGGGACCTCGAGAGATCATCAAGTCCAACCACCTTGCCATAGCAGGTTCCCTAGAGGAGGTTGCACAGGTAGGCATATGCCCTTGTTGTATCAGGTGATATAACAAGTAGGATATGGCCAGAAATTACTGCCTGAGAGGTTCATGTTGAAAAAGGAGGAGTCATCTTTACCAGCAGGGTGGTGCAGCAGTGAAATGGGTTGCTTAGAGGGATCGCAGGATATCCATCCTTAGTATTGTTCAAGATGGCCATAGGGACCCTATCCCATGTTGCTAACAGTCCCTCACTGAGTGGAATTACACCAGATGAACTTTAGAACAATATCTAAGTGATTTCGAGATTTCATTGAAACATCTGTTAGAATCACACAAGGTCTTTAGATTGCACCTAGACAGAGATCTCAGTGGAGACACAAAGGTAACTGCATGGCACATTCTTCCATGTTTCTGTGTGAGGACCATATCCATGGACCTTTGTTGTCAGGATTGCATTCATTTGTTCATACAGTTAATCTGTAGATTTATGTGCAGGTTTTTCACAGTGGTTCCTAGTGGATGACAAAAACACACCGTACGTATCTGCAGATCCAGCTCTTTGTCAGGTTTGTAGGAAGAATTGGGGGAGCTCTGACACAGCCGCACACCTCCAGACTTGGACTGGTTCTGACCTATGAGCTCCCACTAGACATTTCCACTAAGTTTCTGTGCCAGAAATGACCGTCTCCGTAGCTGAACTGCTATTAATGATAGCACTGCACAGGACTGACTACAGAAGAAAACAGGAGACAGTTGACATTGTAAACCAAGGTGGGAAATGTGTTGCTGAGAAATACACACAGCTTTATTCCTTGTGATGACACTACAGAGCTGCTAGCTTCTAAAGGAACACTTTGACCTATGAGTTTACCTAGATGCACCCTGAGCTTATGCAGAGGTTCATGGAGCTAAGTAAGAACACAACAGAACTGACCTCAGCAGAGTAAGGATTGTAGACTTCAATTCAAACATTGTTTTCTTTTTTAAAAAAATGAGCAAGTTTGCTCTCATTGTCTTAACAGCAAATAATTCCAGAAATACATATTGTATTAGTACAAGTATTTTAGCTCTTAATCATTCTTTTGTTTGTTTATCAGTATAAGCTTCATGTTACCTCTGTGATAAGATAATGCTAACCCATTGATTTTGCTTCTTAATTATTATGCTTCCATGTTCTTATAGAAGTAAACTACCAAGTTTGGGAATTTTCACAATTTATGCAAGCTTAAATTTGTCCTGTGAGTAACTATATAAAAATGAAGTGTTTGGTTTCATCGCAAAGCAGCTTTGGTAAATTACTTTTCACGAAATACTCTCTATTCCCTGTCTGTAAAGGAGCCTCAGAAGTGAGGGAAGCGGAGGGAGGATAGTGCTTTGGTTTTAGGCAGCTGATGTTTGATAACACAAATTCAAGCTCCACTCATAGAAAGATTTCAAAGACATTTTTTTGAATTTTACACATCCAGAACATGATTACTGTAAATTCTACAGTACTCTCTAGTATTCAAGAGGTGCTGGTTATGATAGAAAACGTTACAGATGGACCCCATTTTATGGGGTGCACACGTAAAGCTGTGCCTCCTTAGTGGCCATGTGTCAGGTTGTTTGGAGGTTAGAACAGTGACAGGATTTTCACATTAGCTTTGGCAGTAGAATTTAAGGAAAGCATGAGCCAAGGATTAGATCAATGCTGAAAGATTTTGCCCCTGTTCTACCTAATAAGGTGAAGGAAATCAAGTTTTTCAGTGTTTCACTCTAGTGTGTTGTGTTCATCCCTTTGACGAAAGGAATGAAAGCTTGCACTCCTGTCATGTATTGTACAACTGTAGACACGACTGAAATATTTCTAAACTGGCATGGAGGTGACGTGCATTACAAAAGCCCGAGTAGGTACATGGATAAGTAACCATGAATCTCATGTAGTATGTAGTGAGAATGAATATGCAGTAAGTAACATATCTCTTTGGAAGTTCTCCTATATATTCTCAGAATTTTCAGAAATGCAGAAAAAGGATTCATTTCAGCTTGACGCATGCTTTGCAACCATTTGTTACTGCTTCCATCCTTTGTGTTAGATAATACACCTTGTTAATTGGTGTCATAATTCATGAATGTATTTCACGCATTGCTTGTACACATAACTGGATTATATATTTTAATTGGTAAATGTAACTAAATAATTTAAGATTATTTTAGCTCTAAAGATTGATTACCCACGAATCAACGTTTGCTAATGGGCTAATAAAGTGTTCAGAATTCTCTGCCATCCCCGTGACCAATTACAGCTAATTAACACCACCCTAATTTCAGCTCTGTAGTGTTCAATATTCAGAGTAAATTGATAGTGATTCAGCCAGTCACCTAAAGGCCAGACTAAATCAAACCTCATGAAACCCCACCAAATCTATGGAATCCAAAACTATCCACAAAATAATCTCAGTGAGAAAATACAAGAGACACATAGCACAATGAGCTAGCCATATTATTGTAGCTGCTTCCATAAAAGAAAAAAGAGCAGGCTCTTTGTTGTGGATAATTCGGTTTGCTCAGCAACAGAGATTTTTTTAGAGACCTACAGCAAAGACAGGGGGATCTCTGTGGAGGGAAGGCCTGTCAGTGGCAGGAACAGGGAGCAAAAAGGAGCACAGAGGCACAGCAATCCCAGCTTCACAAGGAGCAGTTGGGATTCCGGTCAGATGTACTCCATAATGCTGTGTTTGTTTGTTTGTCTGTCTCTTCGTGTCCTTTTTAAGTTAATGGCAAAATGTCTGGCCAAATCATTGTGGGTTGTCCCACGTCAGCTTCTGACTAAAACCAATCTGAAGTCACCATTTCCCTGCCTCAGACTGTGGTCACTGTCTTGTAGCCACAGAAAGCTAATGGCTAGCCCCGGGGAGGGTTCTTTATTATACCTAATAATCTTCTCTGGTAGAAGAAAGCAAGCAAACAAAAATTAGGTGCCATATATTCCCATCAAAATGACATAAGTAGGTGAAAAACAGAACTACAAACAACTTGTCCTGTACAATTCACACATGTGACATTTGTTTTCCCAGTCTCCTATATGATAACACTGAAAGGTGCAAAAGCTGCTAGCAGCAGAACATTTGTTTCATCATTAAGAGAAGTGGAAGTCAGCAAAAAACAGATATTCCACTGAGTTTGTTGTTTGTTGTTTTTTTGGTTGGTTGGGTTTTTTGTGTGAGATAATCACTATTATGAAAAGATGCACCTATTTTCTCTGGAAATGTTATCATGTTGTGGTCATTCTTTTCGGCTCATGTTCACTGGAAGCTTTCAAGAACTTCAAAAATAAGAGTGCACTTTAATTATTCCTGTATTGTATGACAGTATGTATACACCAGTTTTAAAACTGATAATACTTTTGTACTTAGTCAAGTTAAAGTTAATTTCTGGCTTAGTTTACAGCACCATCAGACTTAATGGAACAAATAATTTTGTCTTTTGGTGCAAGAGGTGTTTCACAGTCTCACCAAATTTACAGCGTTTCCATGTGTGCAGAACCCTAGACAGATCCCACAGAACAAAGGAGAGGGATGTAAAAAAAGTCATCCCTTTGTATGCTCACCTTGAAAATTAGCAAAAGAGTGCTATAGTCTTTTGAAATACAATTTTCACTGTATTTACAGGTTTCAGTCCAGAGAATGAGTAAAACAACTTACACATTTCAAAGTTCTTAATGAGATTTCAAATTGAATTACACAGGAGTTCCATTAGTGTACTCTAAACCTACAAAACAGTTTTTCCACCGTCTTCCATAATGATAAAAACAATTAAAGGGATTTAAACCCAATTCCAGTTTGAAGAAGATCTACCTAGATGACACCTTATTTCCCATCTTTCGCTCTGCAATAAATCTTACAGCTGAGTTATAAACCCCTAGAAAATTAGTTTATACTGGAAAGAATGACAGTCTATGAAGTACTGCAATGCTGCAAGTAATGCCTTTGTCCCAAATGGTCTGGCATGTACAGGAAGATAAATTTTGATAGATCAAACTTCATGAGGTTATTAAGTTGAAAATATGAAATTTCAGAAACTAACTCAAGGAATAGGGAAGGATTTAAGAAAATAAAAAGTCCTGCATTCTTAAATGCACTTCATGGGATACAAAGCACAAACCAAATTTTTGGCCTGTAATGGCATCCATGAAATTCCTAATTTTAAACAAACAAAAAACTTCAGTCATTTATAGCAGTAATATGATTCTCTGGTTATTTACTGCTGAAGAAAACAAAATACCTCAATTAGAATTGACTATATGTAATGCATTCTTTTCAGAAATGGAATATTTTGCAACTTGTGAAAATACCTGTGCCTTATTCAACCATAGTTTTGCATTGCTCTGATTCATGCTGTATTGTGTCACACATGCAGTGTATTGTTTTTCTTTTTAATGAACTCCAATTTCTGCTTCATAACGGCAGCCTCACAGAGATGAAATAGCTCCTCACTTTACTCCGTAGCTGCTTCATTTAGTCAAGCAACAGCTGAGGGTGTTCATTATTGCTAATGGTGTTTCTTCCTTTTTTTTTTTTTTTATTGGCCTTTCTGGGGTTCAACCTGTTGCCATCCACTCTAGCCACCTATTCACAACATTGCGATGATCCCTGTTTACCACCTGGTAAAGAAGTTCTGCCTGCAGTGTTCTGAATACGCATGTGCGGACTGGGGATAACAATGCATGGGCACGCCAAGCAAAGTGCCAGGATGCGGCAGCACTGCTTCTCTGCTAACCCCCAAATCTAGCTGGCTGGGACTGCAAAGTTCATTGCAATAGCTTCTGCCCTGTTTTCACATCATGCTTGAAATAGATCTGTCAGCTAAGAGATTCCCTCCATCAGGAGATCCCCAGGAAATGGCTGCGAACTGAGACTCATTTTAGGCTCAGAAATGCCCTTTAAAAATGCCACTGCACAATTATTTAACAGCACTGCCTTTTCAGTCTGAAGTTATGATCTGCGCTCTTTGTCAGAGAACTGAATCCTTAAATGAGGAAATAATGAAGCTTCAAATTACGTTACGCTAAAATATGAGGCTGTTTTGGAAAACACCATCTTACTAGGGTCTGACCCATCAAATCAGAAGCCTTTCAGATGACATCAAACCAAGTTGTATAAATTACACGTAAAGCCCATCCTAAACCTACATACCTGTCCTTCTGTATGGTGCTATCAAAAGTACTTGATACCTTATAGCATTTTGTGAATTTCTTTCTAAATTTTGTCAAGTAGATTCTAGTTACAATTGCTTCCATCTCATTTTGAGTAAAATGCTTTGGTCCACATTCAGGTGGGGTTTTCCCTATGGACTTGAACTCAATACAATTATCTAAGGCTGATACTGGAAAGACCCAGAGAAGATTTATACTATAGTCTGTAGTCTTCATATTTACAATTTAATTACGTACAAAATGGAAATTACCAGGTAATGTTCACTCTGAGTTTTATTTGGCATTGTTTTTATACTTACAATTCCACATACTTATAATGCAAAATTAAATTATTATTTTATTATTTATAATTCAGTTATACCAACCAGACTTTATCCTGAAGCTTACTGCTGTAAGCATGACAAAAATGTTAGTCTCTGAAGCAGGAAGATAAGACCTGAGGACACCTAAGCTAATAAACTGGAATTTTAATAATGGAAGACTATGTGTGCTTTGGGTTTTATATGTTAGATATTACTCTTCAGAAGATCAGAAGAGTAGAAACAAACTAATAATAGTAACAAAGTACACAAATTTTCAAATTAAAACACAAATCCCTCTAGATTCATACAATGATATTTTACTAAAACTGGGATATGTTTTATTATCACAAACTAGTGTTAAGCATTTGTGTTTTATCAAACATGACAGAATTTTCTCTGTCGTTATCAGCTGTAACTTGTCAGTATCAATGAATTAGATTATATCTCATAGATCAATCTTTACACCAGATAATTAAAATAATTTGTAGTTTAATTGCATTCAATTCATCAGAGTCAAAATGTAATTGATGAAAATTCAACAATTATTAAGTAATTCAGTATGATTCATTAAAATACACAAACCTTTAAGATAGGTTGAACTGTGAATATATTTTTAACCATTTGACAAGCAAAAAATATTGATAGAAAACTACATTCCTGTAAGAGATATTAAGACTGGAATAATGACTGAAATGATTTGCACAGACAAATCAATTAGTCACTTTTTGTTGTGTACTTCGCAGGAATAAATGGCACAGACCATGAAACATAACCAAATTTGTTTGAGGCATTACAACAAATGATACCACGTGATTAATCAATTATTTCCATAAGGCACCGCTAAAGGACCTTTATCACTCCAGATGAAAAAATAGAAAGTTTCTTTTCGCAAAATACCCAAATTTTACTTAAGTTGAAGTGACTTTGTTACTTTATGAAAATTATCTTCTATCCCAAGCACATACTTAAGGCCGATTCAAGGACTTTGGATTTCTGTCATTGTTTGATCTTAAAGAGATGATTTAAGTGTTACCTATTAATTACCATTAAACCTGAAAATTATATTTTCAAATCAATTCAAGATAAAATTGTGATTCTGTGAGAGTTCAAACCTGAAGCAGTTAACTGGTCAGAATTCTTGTCCTCATTTTGGAGGACAAATCCCATTTTGAATCAAATTTTAAAGAACCGCAGCAAGTAAATTTTGATGTAATAATCATGAAAGCCAGTTTCAAAATATATTGGGAGTTTTCAAGAATTTTTAATACCTACAGTCCACCTAAAATTATTTTCTAAATAACTATTTTAATCAAATTTGCGCAGGTTTATTAAAGAAAAAACAAACAACATTCCAAATTTACAACAGGTAACAAGCATTTTTTAACCCAATTCAGCTGAGTTTTTCTTCAGTAAGGTTTTGTCAAAAAGGTTTTGTATACAGTCCTTCAATTTGACTGTGATTCTTTTTCTGCCAGCTTTAACTCTTCCAAATTTCATCATTTTCCAGAAAGCTCTGGAATTAAAATTTTGAAGTTCCCATTGAAAATAATAACCCCAAAAAAACTGGAAATTATTCTCACAGCACTAAAAGTACCATGAGATGAACTTTTACTGAACTCAAACACTTCTCTTATAGTGTACCAAGTAATAAAATGCCACAACAAAACAAAATGCTATAGCAAGGCATTGTTGGTCATACAAGTGCTGGTTTGGAATGCAGTCAATTTATTGAGGTGAATATTTGTATTAATCTGGAATTAATTATGAATGTTAAGTTACAAATCTAAGTGCTTACCCGAAGTGTACAATGACAAGAAGGATTTAAATATGAAACAGTACCTCTAGTAGGATCCTTGTCACATGCCTCAATCATGTGAAAATAAAGTGCCATATCCATGCTTATTTTTCAGGCTTCATTTCCTTGCTAGTCAATAGAAAGGTATAGGTATCTTTGTAAATTAATTCATATAGCCCTAAAAAAAGATGTCAGAGGAAAGCAAGAGATTTGCCTTCTGAAGGTCACAATATATCTTTCTACATTGTCTTTTGAGAAAGTCTATAAACCACCAGGAATTCAACACCTGGCTTTCAGGTACATTTGGCTAGATAGGATAATTTGAATTTAGGCTGTGATTAAATTAAATTACATACTGTCAACAAAAAGTCTTCAATATTAATTGCATATTTCGTCCCTGGCTTAACCTGCTGAGTAACTATTTGTTTCCTTCCCTTCCTTCCTCCTCTGACAGACATTTAGTATTTTTCTACTCTATTATCTAAGAGGGACAATTGGCTCAGTCCCTGTTTACAAGCTCAGGAAAAGGTAGAACTTCACAGTCTGTGTCTATCTGAGAACTACTCTGTATTCATAAAGACCTTATAATTTAAATTCAAGATCCTCTCCCTGCTACTCCCAGGACAATAGATGCTGTATGCTGTATCATATATTAATTAGAGTTTACAGTTATACATAGTTCGAATTATTTATTATATACCATATAACACATGATGGAAAGAGAAGTATACTGTGATCTTAGTTTTAAAATTATTGGTGCTCTAAGCTCTGCCAAGAAATGAGAAGTCAGACAGAGGACAGCTAAACTACTCTGAATGTGTTAAATCCAAGACAACTTTAAAAAAATTCATCATTCTATACAATTGCTGGACATCTGTAAATAAAAATAAACATAATACTAAAAATTATATTAATAATCTAAATTACACTGAAGTATGAAGCTCAAGCTTTGTTATGAAAATCTTAATTATCTCAGCTTCACTTTTGAAGCATGAGTATGCAGATCCTATGTAAATGAGTATTTTTCTTGCAATGTGTGTGAGGAAAATGGCATCTTTCTCTCTACTTGTTATGCCCTGAATTGATTTATTTCCTTTGTTTCTTGTGTGTTTTGTTCCATTGTGAAAGTACCTGCTGCTCTCGGAGTTGTGAAGAGAGCTAACGGCATGGATTTGATCAGTATTAATTTTAATTTCACCATTACCTGGTGTGGTGTTCTTAAGTAGTTTAGGACACATCATTACTGTTAGCACTAAATTTTTAAAATGTAGCAGCACAACAAAAAATGAAACAGAAGATCTATTCATGAGGAAAAAGATTTCCAGACCTGTGTCACTTGAATCAGAGTGCAAGTGGATCTCACAGTATCTGTTTGTATACAAAATTAAATTTTGCAAATACCGTTGAAGTTTCCTACACAGCCCCAAACTGATTTTTCTAAACTTTTTTTATGCTAAAGAGGATTTGCAACTTGGGCCTAATAGTGTAGGCGTGACTAGAGAATTTTGCCTCTGGACAGTTATAATTTCTAATCCCTTTTCATAGTTTGCTATGAAGATGTTGTGAATTAAAGACCAGGATATGACGTTGAGCGCTCTGATTCATCAGCAAAGATGGCTTGCCTTGGGGTGGTTGGAATAATTTCCTCTCCTCTTGATCTTGCTCTTCTCTGAGCATTTCCCTTGCCTGCCCGAGGGAACAGCTCTGCTACCTGTGAAGCTGTTCTTGAACTGCTAGTTGGTAGACCAGTATATTAAAATAAATTCACACCAATTCTTGTTCAGTGTACAGCTGTAGTCCCTGCAGCTGTAAAAGCCTGCGGCTGTAAAAGCAACCAAGCCATCCCTAAGCAACCAGTGGGTAAAAGGAAGGTGGATACCCAGAGTGGAAATCAAGGCAGCTGTCTGAAGTTAAACCATTCCCTGCTTGTGAATCAAACATCTCAGTTATGCTCAGACTCCTCCGGCCTAATTCTACCAGTCTGCTTGGACTCTGTAACGCCTCTAGGTAAAAATACAAATGGCATCAGGGATCAAATTGCAGATCTACTTTTTAATAGCCTGCACATAGGTGTTCATTCTCCTGGTTCACTTGAGAAGGGCATCTGTGGCAAAAGAGTTGAAAAATGTAAATTCTCTACATCTCAGTCCCTGAAGCAAATGCATACAAATAAATGCCCTACAATAAGCAAAGTAAATATTCCCTGTTATACTACTTAGTCTTCCTGAAATTTTTAATCCGTGGCAAAGTATAGCACACAGTAGCATAATAAATTAAGAGATCATGCATATTTGTTTGCAATTATATCATTTCATCGTGGCACACAATTAATTTACTTGATATGTCTGATTATTCAGTATCAGATATCTATATAATGTAACCTTCAAAAAAATTAGCTAAAATATTTCTTTGGTTTACATTATTAACAAGAATCCTTTAAAAAAAAAAAAAATCAGTCCGATCTTTTCTGTTTCAGATTAATTAGAAATAAAAGTAATTATGCATTTTTGCATTTCTATTTTAAATGAAGTTAAATGTGTATTTCATTACAGCACTTTTAGAAAATAATTGTTCGTACTTCTGCCATCAAAGATGCTGCTTCAAGCCTGTACCTTGCCTGTCTTTGTAACCTGCAAGTCCATGTGAGACTACTTCTGATACTGCTGACATCTGGCTTGTGAGTCAGAACACTGCAACTAGAAGCAGTTCTGAAGAGACTCATGTTAATCTTCCTCATGTAATGTTTGCATACAGAAAGATAGTGGTAAACAGAGATACGATTACCATCTTGATACTATTAAATTCAGCTTATAGGTTTCTACTGAAACTGAGACTAGCCCAAAGATTCAAATTGTATTTTTTGATCTATGTTTGATTGCCTACATTTGTAGGAAGACTTCACACAGATGAGGGTGATCATTCAGTCTGTCATTTCAGGTTCGTCATACAGTTACATAGACTGAACAACAGTTGCCCATCTTCCTAAGCAGTGCTTGACACAG
Organism: Heliornis fulica; assembly: GCA_013399135.1. Lineage (NCBI taxonomy): Eukaryota > Metazoa > Chordata > Aves > Gruiformes > Heliornithidae > Heliornis > Heliornis fulica. Next base: position 83,543 of record VXBZ01000402.1, on the reverse strand, counting down.
TTTTCAAAAGAATAAAGGCTTGCTGGACAGAAAGATCAGAAAAAATACTGTCAGAAGCTGTACAGTTATGTTATGTTATGTTAGTATAATCAAGGAAGGGAGAAGTTCCACGTAGCAATAAGATGAGGAGTAATGGTTTTAAACTAGAAAAAGGTTGGATATGAAGAAAATGTTCTTCAATTTGAGGGTGATAGACCAGTGGAACAGGTTGCCCAGAGAGGTGGTGGAGGTCCCATCCCTGGAGACATTCAAGGTCAGCCTTGATGGGTCTCTGAGCAACCTGATCTAGTGAGGATGTCCCTGATTACTGCAGGGGTGTTGAACTAGATGAACTCTAAATGTCCCTTCCAACCTAACACATTCTATGATTCTATGATTCTTAATTTGGTGAAATCATGATGAGAAAAGCTTTTAAGATAATACTTGTATTATTCACTGATGGCTGCTCTCCCTGGGTGTGTATCCAGTGGGGAGCAGGGTCTGTGCTTCTACTGACAGTCCCAGGAGGGTGGAGAGCATCAAACTATGCAGTTTCCTTGGTTTCTATCTTACTTGCCTACAGGAGCAGTAAGACCAGAACAAGATAAGTGCAGATGTGCACAAGTGCCTGTGAAAGAAACTCTAGAGAAGTTGTGAGAGAAAAAATGATACATGGGAGTATGTGTTTGAAAGTAGCTGTCTCTGTGTTGCAAATTGGACTTTGTCCTTCAATCCAGACTAAGGGTTATTCTGTCCCAGGTCTATGTAGATTTCTTCTTCCCATCGTTTACATGTATACCATGGCACCAATATGATTTGTCTTTGTGGTGAAGCCAAGGCGCAGCAATTTCCTCATCCAGGACTTGTGTGAAGCAGGATGAGAGGGGAGGGCCTAAGTGGAGATCGGACATAAGGTGTGCAACACAGATGGCAGTGAATCCTAAATAAGTGTCGAGAGGTGGACAACCTGGCCCAGAGAACAAAACTAGGCTGAAAGAATGATTTTATCTGAAACAATGAACATTAGGTAGACTCAAATCTATATTTTCCTTAACCCAACCAAACTTCAAAAGAAAAGCCAGAACTTGGAGCGCAGACAAAATTATCCACTGGGTCCTGAATCATTGTGCTAAAAGCAAATACAGTAAGATACAAGTTTGTGCCAGTCTTTCACAGGAAGGAGAGCTGTCCTCAAAGCCTTGAATAACAAAATTTAACATTCACAATCTTTGTTTCTGTTAAAGGACATAGTATAATTAGTCCTGTATAAAATGAAGATTAACTTTAATCACTGAAGGAGTATTTATTTTCAAACCCCTTTTGTTTTAAACTCTGCACTCAGGAAGATCTGTTAACAAGCTCAGCACAGAACCACTGAGAATCATTCATGAGACATTGGAAGAATCCACTGATTGGCTTTATGGCTTTATTTCTTTACTGTCTGACATCGTATGGAGTGATGATGATGACAGTGATGAAGGTATTTGTAATGTAAAGACTTCTGTAACTGCTCTAACTGCTGGCTTACATGTATTATGTTGGCTTACTCAGCTTTTAACCTCACAGTCAAGAAGGTCAAACAATATGAAAAGTGAACGTTGTTGTTAATAAAGCATCTATTGGCTATTCCAATCAGTAAATTGGTCTCTGTTAGCTTTCATCTCATGTTTAATGTACCATTACAAAAAAGCTGTCAGAATTAAATATTACCATTAGTACATCTTGAAGCAAAGAGCACTAATTTATACAAGACTTCAAAGCCACAATCAAAATATGCATCAGGATATTGCTTTAGAGAATGGCAAAAGCTATTTTCTTTTAATCGGTAAGAATCTAAAGAACTGTGGTAAATATTCAAGATGGACCAAGAAACTTAGAACATTTTTATTTGATATATTGATGACAGGACAATGTTTTCAAGAAAAGAATATAGAAAGAAAAAATAGTATTTTGTATAAACTAAGGGGATTGGAATGCATACCACAGATAATTCATCTCCATAGAAATAATGGTTCTCTTATTACAGTAACATGCTTCATATGACATCAGCTGATAAATGAAAGTAAATTCCTAACATTTCAAGTTTCAAAATAACTTTCCTTCTGAAGGAAGAAAGTAGTTCGCTCGTATGAGAAGAGCAGTAGTGGTTCATCATGTCACATCATATTGGTCATTTTGACAAGCAATGAGTGTAGGAGTGACATCTTCATTTCACGGTAGTTTATTTTATATTCTATTTGGCTATAACAGAATATAATTAAAAACCAACAAGTACTGAAACTGACTTCTACCTGTTTATTCATAAACCTGAGATATTATCAAATTTCTACATTTAAACGTGTGCATGAGCTTTTTATGTTAGCACCATATATGAGTACTAATAGATAGGCTGCTATGTGTGAGTCCGTGAACTGAGCATCCTATTCTGAGATACAATTTATAACTAGGAGAAAGCTGATCTTTCATATGGTTGAGAAACAGAATAGGTGAAATATGGAGAGCTTGCTAAAACTTGAGAAGTGTTCATTTTAGCTCCCAAAGCACCTGCAAGCTTTCAAATACTTAAGTGGATAAGCATTAATGTAAGTAGGAAAGGTTATAAAACACGACACGCAAAAATTTCATGATCTGAATAGTCACTAAGAAGTGGTTGGAAACCTCACTCCCAGTCTCTGGCCCAAGCGGAATTTCATCAATCCCTACCAAGAGTTCAGAAAAATTGGTAGCCAACTTGCTGCATTATAACATAAAAAAGTAAGTTCATGTGAATTCACCACCCATTGTGGCTCTGCCTTTTAAATTCCACATCCCACATGGAAACAAAGTGAGACAAGACAGCAATCAAATGTTTGCAGCTCCCCAGAAGCTGAGTATATTTCACTTGGGATTTCACTGAAGTGCTGTGGTTTAAAATCTTGCTAACCTGCATATGAATTTTATTATTTGGAGCTAAAAGAACGGCTGGGCCTCTCCTTAAAACATGGAAGTATGCATAACATTAGAAGCACAAACACAGATTTGTACGTTTCCTTGGTTACTACTGTGCAGTGAATTTATCTACCCCAGACCCAGAGAAGCCTCTATGGTAAGAGAGATATGTTATGAAAACTCAAAAATCTCAGAATAGTGTGCTTGCTATTTATCATATGAAGAAGATATTAAATAAATAAATGAATGGATAAATTATTAAATAGAGCGAGCCAACGTGAAAGGAAAAAGTGAGTGTTTTATACGATATCTTCTCTGACACTTATTCTTTTCTCTTCACTTAGGTGAAGTGGAACCTTCCCTGAAAAAAGGTGGGTCAGTTTCCTTGCTATAGAGGGCTAATGTTTTGCAACCATTTTAAGAATTAACTGGTATATCTGTGATATAGATTTTGTCATTGGTTACAAGTCAGTCTACTGATGATCTAACTTGTTCCTTAACAAAATCATTAAATAGGAAACTCAGGTAGTAATAATTGCTCTTACTGTTGGCTGCTCTGTGAGAATTTTTGACTCTTTTCATTTTTCTCTAGAAAAATCCAGAAAATGTTTTTAAAAACCCAGTAAACTTACAGAAATAATACTGTCTGTGGCCTTGCCCTGTATGTTTGACTCCTATTAATGCCAATATGAATTACGTCTATGTCTTGATATAAATAATATTTAGAAATAGCAATATAGAAAGAATATTTAATGAGAAATAATCATGAGGTGTTGTAAGAGCATTTTACCTTCTGCCAATGCAGAAGACTAAAATAGGGATTACTTCTGAATCTTCTGAAAAAAAATACTTTATCACTGAATTTTTACAGCAGACAAGTGAAGCAAGGAGGATTTATAATATAAGTCTTTTCAGATATGAAAATTGTCATGCTGAAACACAAAACTTAAGATAAACTTCTTTTAAATTATAACACAAATGTATAAGAAGGATTGAGATACTGGTGACAGTATGTAAAGCTTTTCAAAATTAGACTGTGCTTTTTTTTCCCAAATTGGGCACTGCTTGGTAATAACTAGATGTGTAACCCGCCCTGAATTTGGCATCCATCAAATTCTCAATAGGTAAATGCCGATAAGGTAGAATCTATTACCCCAGTCCGTGCTGAGATTAGAATCCAGTTTTCTCTGAATTTAATTGGAACTGGATTGGGCTTCTATTTAATCACACGTTTTGTCAATCTCAATAGGACATCCCAGGAATTAATAGGCTTCAAGATCGAGACCATTCATCTTTCTATGTACGATCCTTCATGTTAGAAATAAAGAAAACTTAAAGTGCAGGAAACAATTCCATCTCTTTTGGCCAGTGGTAAGAACCTCATAAGGGCTCAGTATTGCCCCACCTCTCCTCCCAAACACACTGAGAGCTTTACAGTGGGTGCAGAGTCTGAAGCTGTGTGCATTGTTAGCAGAGACACCAGAAACCATGAAGAATATGGTCTAAGACCCTTTCTTGGTATAGCTGTAATCTATCACCTAACAATATCCTCAAATAACTTGTTACCATCTCCAGGTGACTGAAGGTCTCCATTTCACCCTGGCAGCTAGAATCTGGACTTGATTATGATTGGTATCATCACCTCTTTTCTGGGCTACAGAAATACAATCCATGTGACTTGAAGCCTCCAGTCACATTTATTATTATTTATTATTACTATAGGTTATGTAAGAAGAATACCTGGGAAAAGTTTACATTGGTAGATAAAATGGTATCTGTTACTGGGCAGAATACTGAAATTAGTAGATGAGGATCTTTTATAATTTCTGTCTTTTTGTTATACAGTAACAAATCTGGAAAGATAAAGAAATTAAGTGGGTTTTCAGGAGGTTATATTTATATTCAGAAAAGACTTCCCAACAAAAAAAAAAAAAAATCAGAAATGGACTAGAGAAAAGAAATTCAGAGTACTATAGATGCAGCCTGAAAACTGAGTTGCCGACGTGGTTGTTATATGTGTGTCTTAGAAATTAATTATGCAGTTCCATTCATCCCTAAAGTATATATCTATTTGCACTGGTAATGCCTTCTGAATTCAGCTTCTTTTATGTTGCCATATGGTAATGTTCACTTTTCTGTGTGTGAGTTGCTATTATAGATCTCTCTAAAAGGCTTTCACTGTCTCCCTAGGCTACACTTTACTACAAAGCATTTTGTGTAGCATTGTGTAAAGTACGTCCTGTGTTAAAAGATGAAAATCATTGATTTATTTAATTCTTAGATGTTAAACTTCTTTTCCAGATATGTATTTCTTTGCATTTTTGTGGCATCCATTTCTGTTACTAATATTCTTTAAACAATCTCATCTTGCTTTACTCACTCTGATCAATACAGTAATAGCATATGCACTATAAAATAGCATTTTATAATGTAAAGAAAATATTCTCCATATTATCCAGGTGAAAACAAAATATATATACCATTAGGGAATAAGGATGTTCAATTACAATTCTTCTGTCTTTTGAAGGATAGTAATTTGGTTTCAACTTGAGCCGAAACATTTTAATCCAAATTTACCACCTCTCTTTTCAAAGATACAGAGAGAACTTTGAATCACAGGCTAGTAGGAATTCTGGGCAGAAGTGTAGCAGCACAGAGGCTTGCAGCTGCTTAAGCTATCCTCTTAAATCAGGGAAAACTTTAAGTGAAGCTACCTGGGTTATCTTGGTAGAAATCTTCATTTGATTCCCAGTAGAGCACTGGGGAGGTTCTCACTCTGGGAGGTTCTCCCGGAGTGAGAGTTAGGCAGATGTCCCCCTGGATGGGGGTCTGCTGTGCCTGAGACAGCAAATTCCTGAACTGGTTAGTGACGGGTCATTTAAAACACCCAGTTACCACCACACCACCAAAACTGGGGGCTGTGCGTAATTGTGAGAGAACTCCAAACCCCTCATAGCGACTGCTCTGTCAAGGAGAGAATAGGGCAAATGGAGTCCCATGCTCATAACCCACAGAAACAACAGTATCTCTCTTCTGTGTGCCAGGCCTGTTAAAAAAAAGAATTGGATCTAGAAGTGACTGAATTTATTATATATATATATATGCAGACTAATACATTAAGGTAGGATCTGCAGAGTTGACATTTTTCAGCTGAGCAGAGGAGATGTGGTTAGCCTTGTGATTTCTTTATTCTATTTTTTTCTTTCTTTCACAAAAAATAAACCCGATCCTACATCTTGAATAGATTTATATGGGTAAATATTTCTTTGATGCTAATAAAAATTAGAGATTTTATGTATTACTGTATATATCAATTTTTGTCTACATTTTGTCTGCATAAAATCACATTCAATTAAATGCATACTCTGATAACATTGATTATGAAAAACATCATTTAAAACTGCTCCAATGGCATCTTTGCAGGCTGGAATACATAAAGAAAAACATGTCAAGACAATTTTACTTTCCACAGAAAGAAAAGAAAAACCTGGTTTTGATTGCATGGCTCTATCTCCAATTCCTTTAAGTTTGGGGTTTTGTGGTTATTTTTTGTTTGTGTTTTTTAATCAAAGTGTGATTAGCATTCCTTTAACATTTCAGAAACCAAGTTACAGAACTGCAATCTGGGAATGAAAAAAATCCCCAACCAGCACAAAACTCTCTTAACATATTTATTTACTTAGAATAAAAATTACTTGGATGTAAAAATGTTTAGGGTTGAAGATCTTTCAATATCTTTCACTTTTAATTCTTTCAAAAGCCCAACCATTAAAATTCCTTTGTATGAAAGGGTCTGGTATGATCTTTCTGAAGGATGCCAGTGCTGCTTACAGGATAGTTAGTCAAAGATAATTGCAAGTATCCTCCTCCCCTTAGAAACCTTTCTGTTAAGATATTGATTTTCTGTTACAAATGGAAACCTTACCAGAGGAAAAGTAAACCAAAAACATAAAAATCAGTTATGCTTTAGAAAGAAGAGAGAAGAAATGGTTGTGCACTGTGTCAAGTTCTATTTGCCCTGGTAAACTGAGGTTTTCAAGTGGGAATTAGCCACAACTGTTTCCTTCTTTTTAGTGAAGGATGTAGTACAACTTTTGGGTTTATCTCAAAGAAACAGATCTTAAGAGAACGATGTAACATCTCCCATGTTCACAGCTGGTTCTTCAGCCTGGGGGATTTCCATCAAACCTTCCCTCTCAGCTCTTCAAGAAAAAGAAGCAGTTTCCTATTTTGCTGAAAGGCAGGTTTGGGATTTAAGTTTTTTTAACTGCTCTTATAAATATACAAAAATGCCCAAACATATAAAACAAAAGGGAAAGGCCAACTATACCAGTCAGTGATTTTGTGATGAAAATGTTTTAGGAAGTATATAGTAATATAATCTTGCTCTTTTACTCACTATTAATTACTAAAACTGTTTTATTCTGTAGCAGAAGGAATGCTATTTCTAACAGCAATATGGAAAAATATGTACATATTTAATTGTCTTTAACTTAATGAGAAAAGGAGAACTGGAACAAGTTCAGTTTAGAAAGCTGGAGATTATAAAGCCTGGTTTAAATAAAATCTTTACATGGGCTGGGTTATTTTCCCACTATCAAAAATAAATTGCACACTGTTTAAAAACATCTTCCTTGCAGTCTATGTCCTTCTCTTTATGGTCTTGTAAAAATAAAACCAAGATAAAACATCATCCTGGAAACAACCCTCAGCAGGATGATATGTCAATAGTTCACATACAGTGAATTTGTATTATAGACCAATGAAACTAGAGTAGTGTGGAAACAATCGAATATCTCTTGAACTGGAATCTAATCTGTTTATTTTTGTCCTGTTCTGGCATTATAAATAAGGCTTAACATGTATCTGGAAGGCCACGTTAAATCCCTGTATTCTTGGGGGAACATAAAGCCTGCCTGTGTGCTGTATGCTACTCAAGATAGGTAAATTGTTCAGAAAAATTTGAGGATCATGTTCTCTGCATCTCTGATAGCTGTTTAGTCATGCAATAGTATAAAATGGAGGGAAGAAAAGCCACGAAGGTGAAGTAGCTGAGCCTTGCTGAGTAGGTTTAGGATCAATTGATGTCACTTCACAGCAACATTTACAGTTTAGAACAGCATGGGGTTTTGGGTAAATATACACCAGAGCAGAGCATTTTCCCCAAGAGGAATCAGAAACGGGCTTTTGTGACCTCTGTCAAAAGCTGTCTTATACAGCAAATAAAAGAGATGCCGTATATGTCTTCAAGGTATGAGAGAAAAATTAAATAGGAAAAGAAAACCTTCATTCCCATTCTAAATAGTAGCTGTGATTTCCAAAAAGATGGACAAACAATTTAAAACCATACCTAGGAAACACTGTGGACTGGTATCTCACACTTTGGATGAAATGAGAACACAAACCATTCAGATTTTTCATCAATAAGAGGCAATTCATCTCCTGTCACATTTTCAAGAATGATCTTAGATACGTGACTTCAGGAGAGGGGGTTCTGTACATCAACCCAAAGTTAATATGAATCCTCAGAACAGAGGATCTAAGAAAATACTGGTGATAAGACTGTGCTAATAGCAATCTAGAAGGGAAGTCACCTAAATTAGTTATGTGTGTCGCTCGGACTTTCCAAGACTGAATGTCAATACCTAAAGCTTTCTGTTACACTGTCTTTGGTTCTTGGATATAGTCATAACAGAACAATTTAATTACCCAATTAAATGTATCCTACTCTTTTTTTTTTCCCTGTTGCAAAATTTGTGAGTCTTGTTTTTTTTTCCTCTAGAGTACAGCTAGATGATGTATTGCTAGGTAGCTGGAAGTTGTCCTAATGCACAAATTCCCTTATTCTCCTTCACGCCCCACAAGGATAACTGTCACCCCCACCAGCTGGTCATATCAGGATTAAAAATAGATATCAGCTGCACAACTGCAAATTTCTTCTGAGGATACTAGCAGCAAGAGAGTTGGCTACAATTCTTCATGAAGACAGCATCTAGAAACACATTAGAAATGACATCCCTCATGTTCTAAAGCTCTTAACACCACTCACTCTTGCCCTGCCCTCAGTATCTATTTCCACCAACTCTTCAGGATAATCAGCTGCCTGCTACCAATTAGTCTTGATAAACTAGCAAGGATATAGCCCCATTACATTGCTGGCAATAGCTGTAAGGGGTTTGCTCAAAAGCAAATTATTTACCTCTGGTTCACTGGAACTCTGAATAGGACTAATTTTCTTTTTCACACTTAGATACTTGTAAGGGAAGGAATGTCAAAACAGTAAAGGCCTCTATTGCTGTGTTACCTGTAAGAGATTATGAAAAGGATGACCAACTTGTAAAATTTGCTTAGAGCCATATATTATAATCTCAAGTGAAATTCCATTTGTTCAATGATATGTTTAAAACAGTAGATACATTCAATCTATTTTCCGTCCTTGCTCCATTATTTAAGTAGAAGCAGGATGGCTTTAAGCGTGAGGATATAATACTGAATCTCAGGGATCAGGGTTAAATTTCCAGTTCTTTTGTTGATTTTCTTGAGTAAAGCATTCTTGTGGGTTTAGATGGGGACAATAATCCCTTTTCTCACTTTGACTCTCATGTCATTGACATTTTTTATTTGGTTGGTTGGGGTTCTTCTGGGTATATTTCATGTGCAAGATGGAAACTCAGTGGAGGTAAGGATCTAGGACCTGGCAATTCCATGTTGTTGGCAATGCCAGATTGTTACTTACCACTTCACCCCTTAATGAAGCAAGGTGCTGGGCTGTGCTTTTCCACTAAGAGAAGTAGCTCAGTGAGTTTGAATTCCTATGTCATAAAGATGGGATATTATATCCTGTTAAAACTCCATGTGAACCTAAAGCAATTAATGAAGGCTGAGGCACACAGGTGTTATCATAATATAGTACAATTAAATATCTAGAAATAATGTTATGTATTTAATTACTTTAATCAAGAATATAACAAAAAACCAAAATCAGAACCACAAGAGCAGACAAAGAAGGGAGCTCTGCTGCAAGAACCAAGCGAATCTCCTTGTGCTCTGCCATGAGAGGTGATGCTCTTCAATCACACTGAAGTAAACCTGCACTGTGCTGCACCACTAGCTCACACAGATTCAGTGGACTGTCAGTTTTTTCTCTTTCTCCCACTCTGATCTTCCTAGAGCTGGGACTCTGTAGTGTGTGCCCACTGCTGGGCTGGTTTTAGACACTGTGAGCTGCTGCTAATGAAAATTAACTGGGTGATGGGTGCTCCCAAACTGTGTGTTCAGCAGGGGTTTTCAGTAAAGCTGCCTGTGCTACTGATCCTCAGCTGATTGAGAGGGCCTGCTTTGGGTCATAAATGTATCAGCCTGCTAAAAATATGTCAAATATATCTCCTTTCAGCATCTTGAAACGGTCAGTAAGAAGACTACTAGCTTCCTTTCTTGGGGTTATTTAAAATAATTGCCCTGCATGTTTTGTATATCTGCACAAGACCTGAGGTCTAGAGAAGTCGGTGTCAAGCAGTATACATATTAAAGGAAATAAAGCACCTACCCATTCAAAACCCAAGAAACACAGGGGGAAAGATAATTTTTCATGTCTGCTTGATAACCAAAGAAAACAAACAATGAAATACAGCTTTTAAAATACATACCCCCTTACAATAATTTAATAAACCTTGCTGTCATATCATAAAGAATCAGAATGGTTGCCGTGGTGACAAAGATTATCCTTGCTGCTGCTTGATTCTGTCATTTTTCTAAACATGAATTCATAATATTTAGGAATTATTAACAGTGTGTCATGTTGATAGAGATAAATTACATGCTTTAAACTGGCCATTTAAGCCTTCTATGATATTATAGCCACTTTGCCAACTCAGCAATAAGATATGATGTGATTACTAGAAAATTAAAGCTATTTGTCAAAAAAGATAAAGCAGGGGTATCAAAACACTCAGAACGGAAAAATATTCTCCAATAATCTAATGCGTTTCCTTATTTCAAATATTTTAGAGTTAGCAAAGATTCACTATTTTCTCCCCTGTAAATTGATCAAGATCAGCATATATTGAGACTAGATTCATTTGTGCTGGGAAAATTTGGGTTGTAATGTCAGAATTGATGTGTTCCAGGCTGCGACTTTTTTATGATGGTTTAAGCTGTAAGAGAGCACTTGTAGGGAGATCTTAACAATGGCATATTTTGCAAGATATGAAAACATATATACAGACACTTAGGTATTATGAAGATGCCTTTCACACTAAGGAATTTGTGTAGGGTGTTTTGTGATGTGTGGGTTCCCAATTCTAGCAGCAAGTTAGGTGAGATTCTCAGTGTTGCTGTCAAGATAATATTGTTTGGTGTTCCTTACTGAAGTCAAGTAGTCTTCACTGCTGATACAATGTAAGGCTGATTTAAATGGCTAGCTCTGAAGTCATTGCACCACATATATGTGGCAGTCAAACAAGCAGTAAGAAATTCCCTAAAACCACAGTAAATTAAAAAAAACCAAACAAACCCCATTTTTTTCTGAAATAATGAAGATTTATACTTATTTTCTTAAAAAATATTAGGCCTATTTTCTGTAGTGATACACACAATAGGTAGTAGGAACCCAGCAGAGTTGAATCATCTTGAGGCAAGCAAGAAATAGGTGTTTGTGTAGGTAACTGACTGAAGAACATGATTTACCACTTAGTGGACCATACTCAGCTCAGGTGTGTAGCACAACCTCTTGAGCTGAGTGAGCTGTCTCAGCTGTATGTGTAATGCAGAGGAAGTGACTCATCTTTCTTTTAAAGCAGGGTCTGGAGGCAGTCTGGAGACATGGAGAATGTGCTCAGAATTAGGTACCAATTCTCCAGCTGTTCTTGTCTTAGACTGTTCCTACCACTTATGCTACCTGAAGTAGTTAATGCATCCTTTTAAGCAGAACAGATGGGAATATTTTGAAAATCCAGCAACTAGATCTCAGTTGACTAAAAAAAATAAAAAAAACCCAATCCGTATATAGTTGTAAAAAGAAGTATAATCCAGGCTCAATTGGAATACAGTAAATCGATATGGCATGATTTATTCCTAATCATAACCGTTGGGGTTTATAGAGCAATAAACAAACTACACACCCAGGCTGTAAAGAACACAAAACTGAATATAAAATCCTTTTAGAATAATCACATTAAATAATTAGCTTAGCTATTCTACCACTGGTAAGTGGTTAACAATACCTATTTTGGTCTTTGTTACTCTTATCTCTGTGAAATAATGTTCTCTCTATCTGAAGACAACATAGACCGATGCCATGTAAAAGTTATGTTTCTTGCAAACTAGACAATCATTATTTCAGGGGATAAATACTATCCAATAAAACCATTTGGTATTTATTTTCCAAGACCTATGCAAAGATCAGTCTTGGGAAGGGAAATTATGTATTCTACTGTATCCCTTTAGCAACGTGCATCCTGTTATAACCTGAGCAAATAACTAAGGGTATAAATGGAAGATTTTAGTTGTCTTCAGCAGACATTAAATTAGCTTCTTGGAGTAGAGATGTAATAGGCATAACATTTCCTCTGTTGGATTGATTTTGAGATCGGTGTTCTTGCTATTTAGAACCTTCAGACCAAATCTAACTGTAAAATACAAAGAGGCACCTCACATAGTTTAGTGAGATTTGCTTTGGTCAAAGATTAATTTCATCCAGTCCTTTATACTGGTCTCCTACTACAGGAAACTTATGCACAATACCATAAACATGACACCCTTTATAGTCTTAATGACTTTATTGTGCACTTTTAATAAATGGCCTTTAAATTTCTACCACAGTATGCAAACAGTGCTAAGCAAGCTCAATCTAACTCTCAGATTTTTCTTAACTTTAGCATTTAGCATAGTTTATATTATCCTGGCACAATAACGACATTAAGAAAAAATTAGTTACAGAGGTACATAGAAATAATTTAATACCTGTGTCCCACGTGAGGAATTTTGTTCAAAAGAGATGTCATATCAAGGGCAGGTAGATAGTGTACTAATTCCTCTCCTAACAAGGCACTTCCCAGTGCATTGGTATACAGCATGATTAGACTGAGTCATTCTCTGAGAAAATCATCCCTAACCTGAGGACTTTTCTTTGTAATTTGTATACTACTCTGGGTCTACATTTTATTGTGCATTGGAGCTACCAATTAAGCATTTCAGATTTATAAGATTTAGAAAATGCAGTAAAAAGGACATTTTTTTTACTTCCACAGGTAATCTGAAAAACATAAGATAAAAAACTCAATATACATACATGTTCAGTAAAAACATGTTTTTTTTCTGATTCATGACCAACATGTTACTGTATAGCCATTACAGACCAGCAAGACCTATTCTTGACTTTAAAAATAGCTGAATTGCTCACTTAGAAACAGAATAATTATTAGTCACTTAATGTTATTATTTTTGTCCCTGTATATAATATATTTATATATATTTATAAATTGAACTTTATTGTTTAGAATTTTGAATGTGCAGATGATAAAGCCATGGATGTGCTCTAATATTGGAAGCACTTGGTTATTTTTATTGCAATAATGTATCAGATATTTTCACATGTGAAATTATTTTAATATTGATAACTCCATATTGTATTGTTTTCAGAAATTCATAAAGAGAAACTGGAGAGACATGAAAAACAACCACCTCCAAAGGGTAACTGGTTTTTTTGCTTGTTTGTATACCTACATGTGTGTGTCCAATATACAGTGTATTTGTAAACTATGTATTAGTTACCATGGTTGTATTACAGAATCATTCAAAGATCAGCTGGCACAGAATGTTACTGACCAAAAATTCACGTATACCTTAACATTAAGAAATAGTGTAATTTTATGTTTGTGTGGCTACTTTGCAAATGTACATTCATAATAAGATTTTCTTGCCCAAAATTATCAAGCTATTTTTTTTTTTTTTTTTTTTTTTTGTAGCAAAACCACAGGAAAGGAGTGGGCTGATGAACTTCCTTTGGTGCAAGAGGCATGAACAGTGTTGGTCAGGGAAGAAAGCAAATTTATAGGTCAGCGGGTGCCATCCAAGCTAGGAAGTCATAGTTAACAGTGAGCCAGGTGTGTATCAGAGATAAGAGAAGCCTCCATTTTAACAACCTACTCTTTTCTGTAGTGTTTAATCTCCTCTAACTGGCACTTTCCAAATTTCCACAGTGTAACTGGTTTGGACTGGTTTTCAGAGGTCATGTAAACAAAGAAGTTTTCTGAGATATGTGCAGATTTTATTTTTTTTCTTAGGAAAGCCTCCTCTGTAGAGGTCTGACCACATAAAATTTGATAAGCATTGCTGATGCACCAGTGTTGTGCCTAGTAATGGCTGGAGGAAGCAAGAAGGCAGCTTATTAAAAACAACGTGTATATACATGCATCCTCCCTCGCACAATTATATTCACTTCATTACCCATTCTTTATCTATTTTTATAGTATTTTACACCTCTAGTGCTAGCTTGCCGGTTCTGTGCTAATCAGGGTCATCTGGAGTGCCTAGAACTGCTTCCCAACTACTTAATAAATCATGTATGAAAATGAATTTTTTAGGGTATCAGTGAGCTAGCCAGGCAATAATGAACTCAGATCCATTAGCAAGGGATCCCAGTTCAGGCCTTTTCAAGCACTCTAAAAAACACAAATGAAGTTGCAGTCTTGATCAAAACAGCCTCATTTATAACATTTCTTTTATATAGAAGTGGATTGCTTGACATAGAGCAACAGAATGATTTCTAAGAAGTTATTAGATGCAAGAAAAAAAGCTTTCATGTGTCATTAGTTAAGTCCCTTTATGCATATGCCCGATAAACCAGTCTTTAATTGCACAATCAATTACTGAAGCACAGGACAAATATTTTTTCTATTTTCATATTATCTCCCAAAAGTGCATCTTGTACATAAGAGGAACAATTACCAGAAAACATTGTCTGGCCTCAAGCTAGAGCATGACAAAGGCATGAATCTTTAGGGAGTTTTACTGTTACCTTCCACTGTACCCCCAGGAAGCATCTACAAATACAATCTTCTATTGGTGTTAATAGGAAAAATCAGGAGGCAAAATGATTTTTTTTAGTAGAAGGAAACACCCCAAACAAATTTCAGTCCTCCATGCAAAATATGAGGAGGCTAGAGTTTTTTAAATAATGTAAAGTCTATTTTTGAGTTATCAATCCCCCTGTATCTAATACCCAAGTGTTGCAAGGCAGATCCATCCATAAGCTTCACTTTGAAAAGATTTTATGGAAGTGTCAGCAACAGATGGAATGAATGGAAAATGAAAAGTGGCTGAAATTATAAGAAAGTTTCTTACAGCATTAAGAGCTGGGCAAGCTTGTGCCCTAAAATTTCCTTTTAATTAAATATTTTTATAAATTACTAGTAATAAAGTCCATTCCATGCTTAAGAGCACTGAAATTAAATCATTTCATGATTATGGCTACACATAAATACAAGTTCCCTACAAAATAGAGCTTTTCCAAATTGTTAATGGATGTATTAGCCTTGCACAAGGGCCAACAGCACCCTGGACTATATGAACAGGAGCTCAGCCAGTCTGTCTAGGTAAAGGATAACTTATCTCCCTGTAATCATCTCTCATAAGACCACATCTAGATATTGAATACAGTCCTGGCCTTTTCAGTTCACGATCACCCTGGGGTGAGTTCAGTGTGGGGCCAAGGTCATGGTTCAAGAGAAGAGGCTGAGGGATGGAGCTGGCTCAGCCTGGGGCAGCTGTCCACCAGGTCTGTCATTTGGTGACATACACATTTTGCAAGATTTGCAGCTTCTGAAGGCTGTTTAAGAAGTGTTATAATCATTATTACTCCCAGTGAGTAAGAGGTAACTATGAAATACTTTGTTATCAGAGAAGAGAAATAATGAAACATATGGAAATCAAAGTAGTTATAAGTGTATAATTTCTATATAGGTCCAAAAATAATCCAAATGGACCAATAAGGTCACTACTGATTTTTATGGAAAACTGTTATTAGCAGATGAATTAATTGATCTGCATTTCCGGGAAATATCTCTTACTACAACAGTCATTGGGAAGGCATGGGAAAAGTTTGTTCCATTGTGTGGCTTTTACAAAATACACCACTAATATGTTGTTGTTGGAGTGAGAGATGGAAGAAGACAATGTAATGATGAAAAGCTACTAGATTGAACTGCAGGGATTTTGAAACATATGTCTCTGAATTAGCAATAGCCTCTGCTATTTTTTTGCAGACAGTATCTCTGAATGCAGCCTGAATGGACAAATAGATTCCAGGTCCTTCCAAACCACTTCATTGACTATGCTTAGCACATATCTGTCCCTCCTACCTCTATAAACTTGTTAATAGGGCCATACTGATAATACACATATTAAACATCTCAGAATAAGATGTCTGTACTTTAAGATATGGATAAACTATGAGGCAAATAGAATGTGTCCTCATAATTTAATTTGTAGCTGGAAGACAGGGAAGTTGAAACAGCTAACTAGATAAATAGAGCTGGACCACACAAAACTAGAAATCTACATAAATTGACAAATTTAACAAGTTAAATGGAATATTTATATTTGGCAAGGAGCTGTCTGCCTTGATTTCTGGAGGTATGGCTACAGTTAACATCACACTTGGCAGCACAGTACAGAGAGCATGGTGGCAGTAGTGGCTCAGGTACAGCTGTCATTTATTTATTTACCTGAATCTCATTTCAGAAGGATGTAACACCGTCTGGCTGCTGCAATTAAGTCTCATTTTAAATTTTACAAACACATAACTCATGAAACATTGTCTCGCACTTATATAGGCATTTATATTTGGTGTTGAAGGGCTAAAATCCAATACTGGGTTAGGTGCTGCAGTGAGCAGCATGTGCCTGTCTGGTACCAGTTGGGAAGATCTGGGAAAACTCAGAGGCAAGCTTCTACCCCCTTCACAGGTAATTGAAGTGGCTTGTAATGAGCGCAGGTGCCTCCACTGTTCATGAGTTGCTAGGAATTTCTCAGATTATTGGTTTGGAGCTGGAAGCCTGTGCCCCTCTCCAGATCAAGTCCTTTCCTTTTTCTTTTTCTTTTTTTTTTCTTTCTTCCTTCAAGAAGAATTAAGTGATAGTCATCTAAGGTTACCTTACTTCTGAATAAAAGCATCTACACAGAGATTTAATGCGCTCTGACTAATGCACTCTAACTTCATTGTATTAGTTCATTTATCTTAACTTTCCTGAGTGTTGCTCTGTAGACAACCACTTAGTCAGTTAGCTGGAACAAGCAATCTCTGCTTCATGCTTGTTGCACTCATCACCTAGTTTTATACTAAGCAGCAGACTTAAGACTTGCTCAGCTGGAAACTATTTTTACTTCCCTTAGGTATGGAATTAGTGTCTTCTTATTACATCTCTTCTTTTTGCACTTGCTTTTTAGGGTTGGGAAATGTCTCAGTCTCAAACAATTTAATGAAGAAAAACTAAATCACTTCCCCCTTTACCATGTCTTCCACTTGATATAAATCAAATACACTATTACATGACTGAAATTTGGAAAAATCTCTCATATATATGCTGTGCTGCTTCTTTTTAATTTTATGTGTAGTAGATAGTAATATTCTTATATGATTAACTTTAGAGTATATTGCTAAATTACCTTACAATTTTCCATTATAAACTTCTAATTTAGATCATTTAGAAATTTACCGCACTCCAGTCATTGAGGATGAAATTTTTCATGCTCATCTTTTTTGCCTGAGGCTGAATTTTCATTCAAAGTCATATAAAAATGTTTCAGCAATTTCCAAAATCTAGGTTAGTGAGAAATAGGTTGGGGTGTTATATTTTTTTTCAATGCTAATAACAGTTCAGTCTCAGCTTGTGCTTTTTTGGTATTTGCAAGTCCAAGAAAATTTCTTTAAGTTTTGGGAAAATTTCAGCTTACAGAATTGTCACTAATTGCTATTCTTTTTTTTTATTTATTTTATTTTTTTCTGGTTGAATCCAGCATCCTATTAAAGAAAGAAAAAAAGTTATCTTTTAATTACAAAGTCTGTCATAAAGCAAATAAAATTGTTGCATTAAAGTTGAACAAGTAGTTTTTTCCAGCAATTTTCAGTTGAAGAGTGCTTGACTTCACAGACTTAAAAAACAGTTTTATGTGCTTTCTCTTTATTTTTTATATGCAAGAAAGAAAATCTCATTAACTCTAGTTTGTCTCACAGAAGTAGTGTGAGCTGGTAGTATGGCCAACCTGGATTATTTCTAAAACCTAGAGTTCACACCTATGTGCTCTGAGCTTAAGAAAGGGCATGTATTAAGTCCTTTGCAAAGAAATAGATATCCAGGTGACTATATCTGGAAAAACTCTGCAGACTGAAAATATTTTCTATGACAGAGCTTTTAGGACTACATACAAAGCTGAAATTGGGAAAAAAATGGGGGAAAACAGAGTTAATATGTGCAAGAAAAATAATATCTAAGTTTGTCAGATCCAAAGTGCACTTTTAAGTCCACTTTTCAATGGACTTTGGTGTCCCTGCTGCACTGTGGCTGAAGAGTCAGAAATGGCCAGTCATCACAGCCCTGAAACATGAATCCTTTAACTTTTGGCAACACCTGCTCTTCCCAGATAAGGTTCTAGCCAAAAGCTATAGCCGTGACAAGTGGCCATAAGAGGCAATGGTAAACGTTACAATCTGAGATTAGCAAGCTCTGTGGCTATATCAACACACAGGATAGAGCTCTTGAACTAACCCGAGATCATCTTCAGCCTATCATTGGCCAGGGAAAAACAGCTTATGCTTATGCCAGCCTTGTCTCTGCTTATCCCCGTTCCAGGCTCCCTGCTCAGTTACATCAAGTTACTCTCATTTCTCAAGGAGTCAAGTGATCTCTTGTCCGTGTTTTTATCTTGGGGTCCACACAAATTTTAATATTTACTAACATTTTAGCCCTTTATACCTTTTTGATGATGGGAAGGAGCCTTAAATCAGATTTTTTGGTACACGTTAAGGACTTCTGACACCCAGTTCAGTTAGTGTTGTTTAAGACTTGCTTTGGGGGTTTTTCCAAAGCATGAAATAGAGAAATTCTATGGAGAAACTGGAATAAATTAAAAACAAAAACAAAAACAAAAACAAAAACAAAAACAAAAACAAAAACAAAAACAAAAACAAAAACAAAAACAAAAACAAAAACAAAAACAAAAACAAAAACAAAAACAAAAACACAGGAGTCTCCATTACACAAGTAAGATATTCTGTGACTATATGCAAGCTTTCTGATCCCGAGTCTGTTCTGCATAGCTCAGCTACATTTTTTGGCATAGAGGTCACAAGAGCTTTTGACTGATGTGTACAAGCTCATATTGCTGCCATTGACCATCACAGAGCTATTGTTTGCTAAACTCTGCCATTGCCCCAGACAAAATGGACAATATGCTGGCTCAAAGTGTTTTACACAGAGCTAGCACCTGCTAATACAAATATAAGATGTAAAAACGTGGTACAGTTTCTGGAAAATACTCAAAGTTCTATACTGTGTAGGGAGAGAGTTATGCTACTGGATATCTTAAAGCAAATGCACAAGTCACAGTCTTTAATTCATTCAATAATACATTGTTGGTGCTGCTGTTTTCTTCACAGCCCAGGGTTTGGGTGGTTTTTTGTGTGTGTAAATTGGCTGTCCACACTCCTTAAAGGCTTTGAAAAAACTCCCTTCAATGTTTTTCCATGTTACTGCTAGCTTTTATCAAAAGTAATTTACTGTTAATGAGTGGAAATGTACTTGGATAATGCAAACACATGCAAAATATCATGAAAGTGCTGTATGTTTGGAATGATTGTTCTTAAAGGCATGTACCTATTTTTTAATGAGGAAACATTTAACAAGAAAAAATGCTTGAAATGCTCTGTGAAATGACATTTGCTGCAAATAAGATGAATGGATGTGTACAAAAACATTACTGTGTTTCTGTATAAAGCTCACTGTTGTCTTCTAATCAGAGTTGTACTTTCTGTGGTTTAGTTGTTCACAAAAACTTGAGGTTTGTGAAGTATTTTTTTTGTTGTTGTTGTTTATTGATATGTCAAGTCTTTAAGTAGCTGAGGTTGACAGGAAAATATTTTATCTATCTAAATCATTAGGTCGTGGGATACAACTATGTCCAAAAACATGGCCTGGACATTGGGTGGGCAATAGAAATAAGGATTCTTCTCTGCCTGCTTCTAGTGGGACATGTAGTTGGTTGTGTTTTGAGCAGCTGCTGATTAAAAGAGATGTTTTCTTCTTATTCTGTCCTGTGGCTGAATTATCAGCTAAAAATAAAGGAAAAAGAGCAATGCAAAGCAATATGCTAGCTGGTTTTTGTTAAGAATAGAAAGGAATGCTGTCAGGGACTGAAAGTAATTTCTTCTGACAGTCAGGGTACTTGTGTAATGGGACCGAAAGAGATCCCACAGATCAGATTTAGGTTGCTGAATAATCAATTATTTTGCAAAAATACAGTCTAACACCTGAAGGCTTATTTAAGAAAAAATATTTCTCGTGGACCCGGAATTAAATATTGACATTAAGAAGGTCTATACATCATCTAGTGTCTTTGACTCAGAGCTAAAATCCATTATTTGATTTTACAAATATATTTTCTCAATCACTTTGGTGAAAACATAAGTGTCCATATAAACTCCAGATTAAAAATGCATTGTGGGGTTTTGCTTGTTTGCTTGTTTGTTTTTAATTTTTTAATTATTATTTCTAGTAATTCACAGAGACAAACCTGAAAAAGAAGAAAAAATTGAGAGGAAGGAAGCCCTAAAGTGTATGTATTCAGCATTAGACGTTCTTTGTCTTTTTACCAGTGGTTCAAAACAGTCTAATTTATTGACTCTTACACCTTATTGTAAATCCCAATTATGTTTAAGAATGGAGGAGGTGTTGTGAAAGCCAGCTGGAAGGAGAACAAGGATTTTGAAAGCATTCTGAATTCACTCTGCAGCAAGGCTAAAAATGTATTCAGAGATTAATGAATAAGTTTTTACTGTATTATTAACTTATGTGAAAATGCCCAGAGCATAAATAGGTGCCTTTTTTATCCTTCTTCAGTGAATCCAAGCATAATATTTGTCTTTGGGAATACTTCAGAGCAAAATATAATGAGTAAATTATAACATGCAGGGCACAGTCCCTGGAGGCATTCTGCTTTGGAGACTTGCTGTAGAAAAAGATTTTCCTCAGACTCATTTCAGAGATATTGGGGAGAAGATTTTAGAAAGGATTTACCATTTTGCTGTTAGCATATGCTGGAAATGAATTACAGATCCACCTGTTGTGCGACTCAGAATCAGGATACTGACTCCTATCCACCCACAACCCATGACTTGAATCTGCTGTCCAAGACTCACCATCTAGTTCACATCATGTGTGGGATTCTTTGGCAAAATGGAATTTTGTTAGAACATATGTACTTGTTGAACATTTTAAGAATATCCTTTTCATAAAAATGTGATTAATGAAGTCTCAGGCTGGTGGAAGAAACCCATTCAGGAAGAGCAAATAGGCCAACCATCACAATAAATCATCCTAGAAAAGGGAAGACCCAATGTACAGCCTAGGCTGATTTATTTCAGAACATGAGTCTCACAACCCAAGCAAACGTGCACCTTCCTGAAATCTGTGCTTGATTAGGCCATTCTAATGGTCTGTGGTTGGAACTTCTCCATTTTACGTGAATAATTAAAAATGCACTGAGTTAGCAAGACTGGTGCTAAACGTAAATGGCTGACACATAAGTTCAGGTTTCTGTTAGAATGAATATTCATTAATTGGAAATGGAATGGTGGTAACAAAAATTAGGTTTTTTCTGACGTTTTGAAAAATGACAGAGCAAAGACTAGAATATCCTATGTTGAAACATGAATATATC
The DNA here is from genome assembly GCA_013399135.1 of Heliornis fulica. Lineage (NCBI taxonomy): Eukaryota > Metazoa > Chordata > Aves > Gruiformes > Heliornithidae > Heliornis > Heliornis fulica. Next base: position 61,703 of record VXBZ01000402.1, on the reverse strand, counting down.
ATATGTCACATGAATAAGACCCCTCCCATTATTTTGTAGAAAACTTGGGAAAAAAATTTCATTTGATAGAACAATATTTACTGTTTTTCAAAGCTTCTTAGAACACAAAAAAATTATCCCAGACAATCTCAGATAACAAATGAAGAAGAGTAAGAATTATTATACTGATGTAACTTGTCATAACTCCTACTAAGAATCTGTCTACCTAACTGTATTTTATCTCATAGTGAATGTATTACTTAGGGGGGGTTTAGTGAAATATTGCTACAATTGCCACTAAAACACTACTGCATATAGTCAATCCCAGTATTTACAGTACATTTGCTTTCAGGCAGTAAATTATCTTTTGAAACCATGACTATGGATACTCGTCCTTCTAAGACCTATTTCGTTGAAGTGTGACTGAGAGACTTAAAAGTTTCACTGCAGCTCTGCATTTTAACTGCTTATTTTCTACTTTAAATACATTCCCTTTTCAAGATTTAAATAACAGCGAGAGTAAATAACACCCTATTCTAAGCAACTTCTGAGCTTAGGAGAGTTAACTAATAACACAGAGAATTATTGGAAGTGTCTCAGTTAGAGGTCAGCTGACAGGAATTCGTTCTTATGTACATCATCCCTATATTGCAAAAAAAAAAATGAACACCTGAATATCCCCTACCCTTATTCTTTTGCTTCCAGTTAGATATGGCACACAAGGGACTGTAAAAGAACTTCCTTATTTTCTGGTGTTTGAGAAAGGGAGTTTTCTCTGCTGGGGTGAAATCTCCACAGGAGCTAGAGTATAAGCTAGCTTGAAGTTTCACTGCTGACTTTTCTGAAGTGCTCTAAAAATCCACATGCTCATTTCCCATTGTCTGGAAAATAATTGTGTAAAATCCTAAGAAAAGTGGAAAGCGTTATGTGAATAATCGGATAGCATAATACACTACCCACTGTCACAGTGTTAGTTTTTACTTTGTACGTACTGGGCATCTAATTATGTCTCTGAGATCATGATTGCCAGGGACTGGTCTCAGCTAGTGTCCATTACTAGCTATCTGTATCCATTTCTAGCTGCCCCTATCCATTACTGATTATCCATTTCAAGCCAGCTGGCAAGTGACTGATGTGTCATTTGTGCATGTGATGCTCTTATGCTCCAGGATTGATTCCAGGGTTTTTCCATGCTTCTGCCTGGCAGAGTACAGGGTGGCCCAGGTGACGATGTCCTCATACTAGTGCAGGCACCGGCAGCATTTGCAGTGTGCTCTGCATTAGTCCTTAACAGTTTTCTGAAAACCTCTCTTGAAGAATGAGCAGACAGTTGCAAGCGATGATGTTATCCTTTAAATGGCTAAGGCACATTGCCATGGCTTGGGTGATAAGCGGTAACTTCTTAGGCAGAGTGGTCAGCTCACACCCATGTGATATGATGTACACTGTGCAGGTATGCACAGGATAGCTCAGGAGTAACTCACAGTTTGTTATTTTGTCTGGTAGAATTATTTTTGATTCTTAAGTTTTTCCACAGATGTTTATTTTATTAAAATAGATATGGACTCATTTCTTCTTTCCTAGTGACACACAGACTGGAAAGACAAGAGAAAATTGAAAAAAAGGAAAGACATGCAGGTAATGATTTAATGTCAGAACTTACTCTACATTTTCACACACACAGAATCACAGAATGTTTAAGAGTTGGAAGTGACCTCAAAAGATCATCTAGTCCAGCCCCACCTGCCAGAGCAGATACCTCAGAACTAATTGCTTACTCCATTTCCATTTACGTATCCCCTTGACTGGAAAAAAATGTAGAACTGAATAATGAATAAAAGTCATGAGATCATGTGAAGCTTTGCAAATGTACAGACTGACTAGCATTTTGTATTCCTCCTGCATGTTTCTTGTTTTGTTGGGAATTTTTGAAAATATATTTTGTACTATGGATTAGTATAATCTCCCAGCAGTATTTCCAACACTCACAATAAGTATTGCTGCTAAGTGAATGTGGTCGTCCAGGCAAAACACCCGACAACTTGTACCAAAAGGTAACGAGGCAGGTCATGTGAAGAAAATATGTTCTCAATACAGTAGTGGGTAGAACTGTTGCATAGGCATTGAATAGGGCAGGACTAATTCCTTGAGGGGTTACTTGCAATAAATATGTATCTAGCCCTACTTGATCTTCTCCAAGTCTTTCTTTCTTTAGAAAATCCAAAACTAGGCTGGAGAGTACATAGTAGTGCTCATGCATACATTTTTATGTTCTTAGTGTAAACTCATATGCCAGAATCAAATGGGCAGTTGAGTGTTTTCACACATGTGATCCCTGTAGGGTACCTCAGGGGATATGAGCACATGCAGACATCAGTTCTGCAGATACATGGACAAATCAAGGCCCATACTGACAAATATTCCAGACTCTCCACCACTCAGTGACTATCTCACAGCACAGGTGTGTTCTGAAACCTGAGCAGGAAATCTAGTCATTATAGTGTACTTTATTTCAATTTGTAAAGTGGAAATTAAAAACAAACAAAAAGCCCCAAAGAGCATTAGTTATAATACCATTGCAATTAGATTTGTAATTAATTATAGTGTTTAATCATTCATAGCTGCAAAAACTGTTAGTTGTTATGTGGAGTTCAGAATATCCTTCAGAAATGAACCAAAGTACTAAACAAGAAAGCTCAAATATAACAACAAACCAAAAATAAACCAGTAAATGACAGTATAAACAAAACAAACAAAATGAACTAGTAAACAACATAAATAATCTTGACTCCTCTTGTCTGACTTTTTTCATGGGATTAGAGCTTTCCAGAAAGGCCATTCCTCCCCAGCAGATACCTCAGAGAAGGCTAGATGAGTTTTTGAAAGTTCAAATCACAGGTTTTGGCATCAACAGCTGGCAGGAGCAGCTGAATCAATCATTCTTGGTCTTTGCATGAAAAGCCATGTTGCCTAGTTGTGTTTCTTGTTGTTCCTTCTCTTTTTTTTTTTGCATTGAAAAATTCAACATTTCTCTTTTTCATAACCATTAATGTTTTTATTTATTTTTAGCTACTCACAAGGAGAAACCTGAAAAGCCAGAAAAACATGAAAAGAAAGCACCTCCTAAAGGTAATGCAGGTTGATATCAGATGTTGTAGGGTTTTACATTTTCAGTGATTACATAGTCTGGGAGAATGTGATGTGTATTTAAAGATCTTCTAGGCCATGCCATATATTTTCTGGCTACTCTCTCTTCTGCTCAAGCAGGTCTTGATCAACCCAAGTGATATCTTGTTGAGCACATATTTCTTCCTTAGTTCTCTTGTTTTGATGCACAGAGGTAATTACAAATCATACTCGTGCAGCTAAAGAAATAAGCCTATGACTGTTATATTTGCATTCCTTGATATCTTTTCATCCACAATGGGATTCAGTAATTTGCCTGCAAAGAAAGCTTTCTCTTGTGTCAGTTTTCAGTCTGGTGCAGACCTAATGTGAGAGTGTTTACTAACTGTCAGTCTAGGTCTTCCATCAAAACCAAATACAGACTTTCATTTTCTTGCTTTTATTTTTCTGCAATAATGTTTTCATTGCAATATATGATTTCTACTTTCCTCCATGGCAGAAGTGGCTGTGGTTGAGATTTACATATCTAATAATTATCATATTTTTTTAAGTAATATTGTGTATAAGAGATGATATTTTTGTATTCTTTTGACTGATAATTCCATTTTTTATTCATAACTTGAATAGGGGGATTTAAAAATCCAATCAGCTCTCCCCATTATGATATTTTTATACTAAACTAACATTTATTATTGGTTGGCATGTGAATGATTTTGCTCTGAGATTTTATTTTTCTTCTTTATTTGTAGGGATTGTGGTGTTTTTTTCACATGTATTTCTTTCTGGAATATAGATATCTATAATGAAGTTAGGTTTCAGTCTTGTTCTCTTCTTATTTCTACCCAGTGAACTCTTGAAAAAAATTCCCTATGTGATGTACCTAAATATTAGTCTGTTACAGCATTCAGATTAATTTGAAAATGATGGCATAAATGAATTAATTAGATTTAATTTTAATCTCTTCAGACAATATAGATTCAAATGTACAAATCGGTCTTTATTGGACTTGACCTTACTCTAAGGAGAAATGTAAAAGAGGAATTAAAAGTGGAAAAAAAAAGAGGAAAAAGTGGAATGAAAATTAAAACCCTTAGAAACTTAGTAGCCACTGTCCGGTCTCTCTTTAATAAAAAGGAATATTTTGACATTTTAAAAATATTTTTATTGTGTAGCTGATTTTTATAAAAAAACAGAATCACACTGAAGTAATCCAGAGAAAATAAATGTCCACGTTCTAGGTGTAGATTTGAAAAGCAAATAACTTCCAAGAATCGCTGAGATACTCCTACTGAGCAGCCAGCCTGTTTACTCATTTATCTTCTGCTAGCTAACCAAATAATCAGCTTTAATGTGTTTAATAGCAGCCACGACTCTAATCGCTGCCTGGAAAATTTTATGAAGAATTTGTAACCAGGGAGATTTGCTGCTGTGGTATGACATATAGACAAGCTACCTTCTCTTGAAAGACAAGCTACCTTCTCTTGAAGAGCTTCCATGCCACACGAGTCCCTCCAGTTGGACTCAGTGTTATAGGACACTTGTTGCCATCTGTTCTTCCTAAGGCACATCTCTGCCGGCAGTGTGCTGAGCTACCCACCACCATGCTCACCTCCCTTTTGTCTGAGGTCTGCTCTAAGCCATTTTTTCTACCAGCAGTGTTGAGGGGACATATCAACCCCTTGCAGTCCCTAGGGATATGGGGAAGCTCCGGTCCACGTCAACTTCAGGGAACAAGTGTACTGAAACTCCTCACAGTCAGAAGATGCTCAATAAAAAGACTTAGGGTACTCCTTCATCCCCTGTTAAAGGCTCCAGGAAGCTTCAATGCTATTTAACCATGTCATTTATAGGAAACAGCTATCGTAAAAAAAAAAAAAAAAAAAAGAAAAAAAACTCTACATATCAATCGTGGCTCATATTGCAGCAATTCCAGTCTGAAATTCAGAGAGTATGTTGCTGTTATTTAGTTATCATTTGATTGACATGTAATTAACTCTCAGGGCTGTTTTGTTTCAGCAATATGTCTGGATAGTGACCAAGAGGGGAAAGATAGAAGTGTCTGCATAAAATTTGGATAGCCTTTCTAGGACATAGCAGAATGTGTGTTTACACAGTGTATCCTGTGCAGACATGAACTCACTCAAGCTGGGCTCTGAAGTGAGCTCCAGGCTCGTGGCTGTGCTTATAGTGAGCCCAAGCTAAGAAAAACCCCTTTCTGTCAGGCAAATGCAGTCGCATGACTTCCTGCTGGATGGGGCACAAGAAATCCATCAAGTCCGTGTCTGCTCAGAGCTTAAGCAGAGAAAGTTTTTGTCATCTCGAATATGCAGTATAAACGTTCCCTACAATGCTTCAGGTCTGTATGACTGCCTTGTCTTAGGTGAGTCTCAACAGAGAGTTTGAAGCTTTTTACCCCAGTGTGTGAACCTCAGAAAGAGAAGCAAGATTTTTCCAAACAGAGAAAAAAAGAATCATGAAGAAATATGGAATTTCCAGGGAAGTTAATTGTGTTTTAGCAATATTTTCTTACTGTTAGTAACTTTTTTCCTAATATATAATTTTACTAATTTCTAGCAATTCAAAAAGAGAAACCTGAACGACATGAAAAATCTGAGAAGAAACCTCCTCCTAAAGGTATTTATTTATACTACATTTTTTTTACCATAATTTACATTAAAATTCAGAAATTTTATTTTATTGGAGCACAGAAAATAATGCATATGAAAAAATCAGCTATATGACCCTATGATGAAATTAAAGTCAAATTTAAATTAAGATTTTTTTTAGACCATCCAGGTGGTAGTTGTATGCATGATTCCTTTTAAAATACATTGAACTTTCAAAAAATGGAAATTTAAGGTATGATCCACCAATTCCATGAAAAAGAATCCATGAATCCAGACCTATCCATGAATGATCTGACATACATGTTTCCACTATAACTACTTAAGAAATCTCTTTCTTCGCTGGTGAACATTATATTTGGTCGTGCCATGACTTTGTTTGAAAGTAGTGATTGTCTCTTATAATAATATTCTGCTTTAGAATAAGTAGAACTATTCAGTTCACATATTGATGGCATTATATTAATTAGCTCTGTGGCTTAATAGAAATAGAAGTCCTAGTCTTAAAGAAGGCATGGATTTTGTATCATTTTAGTTTTGAATCTAGGTAGGAGACCTTCAGAGCTATGATGAAAACAGAAGAGTGGACATCACATGAAACAGATTAAACCACCTTCGGTGGCATTTTAAACTACAGTTGGATTTTCAACTGAAGTCAACTAGAAACCTATATATTGTCAGCACCAATGTCTCAGATGAGAAAAAGCTGACAATACCTGTGAGCAGAAGTAATACTCCTTAATGGCTGGACTTGATGATCTTAAGGGTCTTTTCCAACCTTAACAATTCTATGATTCTATGGTATCACCAACTTCTGTGTAGCTTCAGCTACTGATATTTACAACTCAGTAATTCTGCTTGGAAACCTTCTCACTCTGTTTCAGGGTATGTCATGAATTGGCTTGTCTTAGACTAGTCTTTCAGTCTGGGGAATTGGTGAGGAGGGAGAGTCAAGAATTCAGGGTGTTTTTGGCAGAGACCTAGAATCAGTGCATAAAAGTTACCCTTACAAATAGCCACACTTTAAATCAATTACATAGCTTACAACAGAGTTTAGTCTCCATAGTCTAAAATTGCTCAGATTTAGTCTGGAAGTACCTTCTATATTTGTTTGCTTCATGACCAATATTTGTCTCCCTACTTCATACCAGAAAAGCCAACATATTGTCATTACAAAGACTACCTATTATTTGCCATAATGCTACTATCCTTAGTATCAGTCAGATACTTGGTATAAGATTGAAGATAAAACTTGCTTGCACGTTATATTTCTGTTCCAAGTGTGTCTAGTTTTGGGGAGGATAACAGCTTCCATCAGCTCTGATCAAGATGTATTGAGTATTATTCTTTATTTTTCTTTATTACCTGCAGAGGAGAAGAAAGTAAAGAGCGCTAAAGCGGAAGCACGAGTTAAAAAGCAAGTGAAGGATGGAAAAGGAGAAGCAAAGATGACTGAGAAGGTCAAGCAGGCAGAGACTAAAACAACAGAAGTTGGGCTAATAAAGGCCAAACCGAAAGTTAAGGAGGAGAAAGCTCTTCAGACTGTAACTAAATCGGAAAAGAAAGGTAAACAAAACCAGGAGGAAACAGACGAAGACTTTAAAAAGGTAGTGGGGAAGAAGCAGAAAGAATGGAGTTAAAGCTGGTAAGGACCAAAGTCCACCCATGAAAAGAAAAGTGCAGTACAAATAAATTCCAGATGAATCTCAGACCGCTAGAAGGAGCCTATCAAGAATAAATAAATTTTTAAAAGTTTAAATAACCAGAATATTCTTGCTTTTTATCATGGCTAAAGATTCATTCTAGTTTCAATCCCTCTTTACTAAGGACCAATTTCTCTTCAGATAGGCCTGAGACTTCATAGGTTTGCTCAGTACTACGTAGTGTAAAGGTGCTAGTAAAGGTATTTTGGAAAATACAGACTGTCTAATGATCTGTCAGGAATTATATTTTGTTTCTACACCTGCATATGTCCTCAATATCAACAAGGAAAGTAACAGCAGAGGAAAGGGAATGTAATAATTTGCATTGCATTAGGTTATTGAATCATGTTGTCAGGTATTTTATGACATAACGGCATACTTGCATGACGTAATTTTATGTGTTCAGCTTCCAAATTTCTTCTAAAAAGGAAAGAAATGCCATCACCCTGGTAAGAGGAAGAAATTAAGAGATAAAATCAAAGAATCAACATGCATCAACACTAATAGAAGGTGTTAATTATATGCTTCTCTTCATCAGAGCCAGCCTGGGTTCTTCCACTTCAGTGTTGCACTGTCTGTTTCCCAGACAGCTTTTCCCTGATGGCTTTTCCCTGATGTTTTCCCTGTGGCTATTCCACAGCTTTAGGTATGATTTTGTAGGAACCTGCCTCCCTGAACGAATTGCCACACTGCAGGCACCGGATTATTTTGACATTAATAGAGGCAGCTCAGCGTTGCGTGGCGCACCTATCTGATCCTTTCAGCTGATAACCGCAGATAAATCGTTATGCCTGAGCATCAAAGCAGCCATCCCTGCCTGGATATCTGAATCTGCCCAGGCAGATTCTCAGAATTTCATAGCTATCAGCTGTGGACCCCCTAGTTGTTGCAGAAATACATTTCCAGAAATCTGAGAGATTTTGAGATGTAGTCTCCTTTCTGATAAACATAGCATACTGAACCAGGGGTGGGTTATTGTTTGGGTTTTGTTTTTTTTTTTTTTTATATTTATTTGTATTCTAGTTAATTTTGGTTTTTACTTGAAATACTGCGGCCTTTGAGGCATAAAATCAAAGCAGCACCTTTCATGCTGATTGCTGTGACCATGGGGAAAGTTCAGCAAATTGTTGAACTCCTCTTGGGAGGTGCAAATCTCATTCAGTTTTTGTTTGCTTTGACCAAGTTTCAAGTGCACAGTGGGATCGCTCTCTGTGTTGTTCTGGATAAGGCTCTCAAAAAACAGTGGTGTTCAGATGAGGCACTTTACTCCCTGACAGCAAAATATTTTAAGTAAGTAGGGGTCAGAGATTACAGAGAGCAGTAGAGAGTGGTGGCAGCTTTTTGGTTGTTTGAGGGGGGGCTTGTGGGTTTTCACCCCCTTTAACTGATAAATATTACCAAAATGATCCTTTTTAACATCAGACTAACATCACTTTATAAGCCTGCTTTAGAGTGAGACCCAGTGACTGTGCACTGAGTTGTGGCAGGTTAAAGTCAGACTGAGCAGCTGGGAGTGGAGGAAGGAAAGAGCCACTTTAGCAGCCACTGGAGATAGGGATACATGCATTTAGTGGAAGCTGCTTTTCCTACTTTTGTCCTTTCTTTTTCCACCTTAAGCCACTGCTGCCCAGCTGGATGGTCTCAGAAAATTCAGTTCTATACTCAGTCCCACTGTGACCCAAGGTGAACATAATTTTGAAGTCAATATGGTTTCGCCAAGATTTCCTGATCCTGCCTCCCTGGCTTTTCTTGCTCAAGGGGGTAGTTCAGTGAGCTTTACTGCGCAATGTCAGAAATATAACAGTCACCACTCAATGTTTCTTATGATGTCCCTGCTGTTGCATCATTCCTTACTCAAATTATTTTTTTTTTAAAAAAGGTCATCTACTAGAGTAAATCAGATGAGATCCAATGACAGAAATATCCGTGACTGTTTTTATTAATAAGAATCTAGTCCCAAAATATGACATGATTTGTTATTACTCAGATGAGTGTCTGTGCCACTATTACAGAGCTATAAGCTGAAAACTATAGATGAATTTTCTTTTTAATAGGAGACTTTAAATTAAAATGAGTTTTTAGCCGTGAAGAGACATTTGGAAGATCATATTAATTTAAAATTCCTTAGGTTTCAATCCTTGCTGATTGGCAGAGTTCCTGTGAACTTCAATGGGATGTTACTGTGCACCTTATTGTTTCATATACTATATGAATATGCTATTTTGTTATTCAGAGTTTAACATTGTACCTTCAATTTTTTTTAAGGGGAGGGAGAGGGAAGGGGGTTGAATTGCTAAAGAAATCTTATGAGAAGGTTAATATGAAATCTTTCTTCTCAGGTACAACCAAGATTACACTACTTTTTCTCTTATTTTTTAAGTTTATTCAATTAAAATTTCAAAAAAAAAAAAACCCCATACCCAACCAAAAAACAACTAAACCAACCAACCAAAAAAATAATAATAAAAAAAAACAAAACAAACAAAAAAAACCCCAAACAAAACAAAAAAAAGAGGGTGTAAGGAAAACTCAGCTTTGTGGGCAAGAGCTGTGACCTGACATTGGCCTTCTGGGTTAAAGAATTGCAATTGGTTCATTTGATTTATCAAGACAAACTGACTCACTGAGGGCCTGTTTGCAAGTGAGTTGAAATCTGTGCAGACACTTTGAGGATTTCATTGGCTTTAGATGGGCTTTCTGAGAGTACAGATTTGTACATACTTGTTTTCCTCACACATGCTCCCACTTTTTTCCAGAAAATTACCACATAGACAGAGCAGATATTGCAGCCAAATTCCTTAGATTCCTTAAGGATGGAATCCAAAGCTGGAGACAGACAAAATGACAAATTTTAATTCTGAAATATGAAAGTATAAACAACTCTGAATAGTCACTAAAGGTTTTTAAAAGCAGTGTTTATAGGCACAGCCCTGTGTATGTTCTGAACATTTTGTTTCAGGTACTGACTGGTGTTACCCACACCATCTCAGTAAGAGGAAATAACTGCATGAGCCCTTATCAACTAATAGAAGCAGTTGGATATCTGAGCTTATAAACCCTTTCCTAATTTCTACACCTGCATAACAAAATTATGACTTGAAAGCTGCAGTTTTCAACCCAAGAACTTCTACGGCAGTCTAAATAACAGAGCAGCAATCACATAAATGCCTCAGCATCAACCAATACTGATGCTCCAGTGAACTATGTAAGAAAGCAAATAGTACAAAGAGCTTATGTACTTGGGAACATTGTTTTGCATTTAAACATAACAGTTATTCAATTTTAAAATTTTAAGTATTCCAGAGTCTGCATAATTTTGTTTTGAATTTGGCAAAGACAAAGTAACTGGCTTTGCAGGTGAGCAGGGGAGAAATAAAAGGAGGTGGAAAAAGGAATAGATGTAATTTCTGTAGCCTAGAATCTGTGCTAGAACAGTCCAGGACAGATGGATGAATATACTTAACTCAGGAAGAGTTGGGAACTAACTTTGCATGCCAGATTTTGGCATTTTGTCATCAACATTAAATTTTGCAGCTAATGTCTCTTAGAGCCCAGCAGGACAATGTGTTTGGTTTTTTTGTGAACAACTGGAGAATCCAGCTGTAATATCACAATTCTTTTGCACTCAGTTACAACTTGTAACTTTTCTTCACCATTCTTATGATAAAAAATTTGATTATGGTCTTCACTTGTGCTTATATATAGGAGAAATCAATAGACAATGAACATTTCTGAAATCAGAGTTTATTTATATTCAGGATACTTAATTTCTGAATAGCTTAGTTTTAATATATATATTTATACAGACTTAATATATACATATATATTTGTAAAGATTAGTGTTTGGAAAGTAATTCTGTAGTGAAAAACAAATTTCTGCGGAAAATCTCATTGCTACAGGAGTGTAAGTACACAGAGTTCTCTTTATATGCACATTCACTAAATATCCATATTGAACATACTTTTAAAACAATATTAAAAAGTTACTGTGATATAAAATTATATCAAATTTTTCTATCACCTGGCTGTGACTATTTGAAATTGATCTTCAATGATAAGGAAAAGTCTCTGGGGCCTGTGTGCAGGGTCAGTAGTTTGCCCAGTATTGGTGTGTGGAGTCAGGACGTATGCTGAAACCAAGGCTGCACACTGCACACACTGCACCCTGACAGTCCAGAAGAAGAGCTGGTAGCTCTGCAACACTGGTAGCTCTGAAGTTCTTAGCTGGAAGGCTTGAATTCTGTCTGAACAATAAATAGTGTCTTTCAGAGCATATGAATTACTTGAAGGCCAGGAAAAAACCCAAACCTATAAATAAGACTATACCTGAAATGTGTCTTTGCACTGCCAAGCTTTATCTTCACTGTTAAATAGAAGCAACATTTTAAATTTACTTTTTTCATTACTCTTTTTTTTTTTCCTTTCTGCTCTGTTAGATCAATATGCATTCTGTCGCTATGTGATTGACATGTTTGCGCAAGGGGAATTTTATCCAGGTACTTTCCTACATCATTGAACTCTGTTTTAATTTTCTTATGTTTTCCTGAGTGTTTCTGCTCCTTTATGTATTAAAAGTGTGGTCTGTATTGTTGAAAGGTCTCACAAGTGCAACAAAGAGTGTGCAAATAATTTAAATAAAGCATAAGAGCTAATGGCTGTATTATTAAAGCTTTTAATTTACTGTCTACAATGCATGAATTAAAACTAAGGTTATGTTAAAAGTTGATTCAATGCAAGGCTATAGAAATTTCTAAAACTTTCCATGCTTTTTTTGGCTGAGATGCAAGAGGAAAGAGCTTATCATTAATAGCTTATTGTTTTTTCCCGCAAATAGCAAGCCTTAACCCCAGAATGCTTCAAAAATAGAACTACCATTGTTGTTCTTAGTATATAAAGTATCTTAACCGATCCATCACTTCTATGCTTTATCTCCTCAATTATTATATCTTCATGCTCATATGTTTTAAAACAGACATTTAATTCCTAGTTAAAAAGTAGAGCTAGAGCTATTGATAATGACTATCATCTTACGACATTAAGTCAATCTACCCTTATATAATGTACACTCTTCCTGCTGAGATCCTTTGCAAGAGGACTTAATCGTAAGAATGATAAGCCACAGTATTTATTAAAAGAGTCAAGTCTAGAATATTTAAGGATACACAAAGCCTTATATTCTTTGTTTAGCTGGTTATTTGCTCAAGAAGTTCCCCACTGCATTGGATGTGCTTTCCTCTCTACCTTGTGTCTTAGCTTCTGCTTTGACATGCCCAGGTCCAGTCAGAGCTGGGAAATCCTAAGGATGTAGAAGAGGCTCTCAAAATGGGGAGAGGGGGGCCACAGATTTTTGTGGAGAGGAAATGAACAAGCCCAGGGGATTTAGGGGGATTTAGGGAGAGGCTTTGTATGGCCTTTTCTCAAAGACTGGCATGGAGGGGAAAGAGAGCAAAGTAGTGTATCACCTCTAGTGCTTTTAAAGGCATTCAGTTATAAACAGAGGGACTGTTCTAGGCTGGGAGTGGGAGAAAAGTTAAGAAAACCTTCCAGAGACCTTCAGTTATGCTTTCATTCAGAAAACAACCTCCTGTACCAGATGTGATTCACCCTGTTTTTGGCATTTCACAAATGCCAAAATACCTTTAATAAATCATGGCAAAAAGACTTGCATGGAGATCTTCAAGATCTCTCTTATAGTTCTCCTGACATTTGCAAGTAGCTTTGACACATGTCAGAGCCTTTTTTTTCCAGATGGCTCCCTGGTCTTTTTGACACTCCTAAGGCAGAACAGACAAGCTGTGGGAAGGGAGTTTTGGAGAAGATTACTTTTCAATTATGACCTTTCCAGCTATGAGGAAATGGGGCAGACCATGATGGGGAGCAGGGAGATAGAAAGACAACTCTAGTGATTTGACGTTTGGAAGATAAAAGATGAGTGCCTGTTCTCGCCTCCCAATGTTTGCCTTGTGTTATTTCTGTGTGCTATGACAGAGTTGTGCTAAGAAATGACAGGATAACAACTGACCATGTCTCTGAGAAACAAGTTAAGGGCCAGGTATGCCCATCTCTGTGCTTTTTACAGAAATCATTGAGGAGAGTGCTACCAAACACTGCTCTGTTAGTGTCTGTTACTCCCTTTCGCAGGCAATGTGCTCATTTCACAGTGGCCTTTGTGAACTGAAATATTACTGTGATTCATTTTCCTTAATAGATAACTGAGGGAAAAACACCAGCACACAAAGTCCCTTCAATAACCCTAATATCCAATTAGCTTTAAAATCTGCTATATTTCATCCTTTTTTTCATTTATGTATTTAATGGTAAATTACATTGTCCAAATATCACAGTTTAAACTGGGTGTCATTTAAAACAACCACACAGCCTTTCACTCACTCCTCCCTGCCCACTGGGACGTGGAGAGAACTAAAAATGGAAAAATAAAAATAAAAAAAAACTAATTGAGATAAAGACAGTTTAATAGGACAGAAAAGGAATGCGATGTTGAGTATAATGATGATAGTAATAGTAATAATAATAATAATAAAGAATACAAAAGTGATGCACAGCACAATTTTGCACCACCTAAAGATGATGCTTACCTAAGTCTGAAGTCACTCCACCTCTCAGCAAACGCCTTCCTTCCCAGTTATATACGGAGCATGAGTATCTCTCTGGTCAGTTTGGGTCAGTTGCCCTCTCTGTGTCCCCTCTTGGCTTCTTGGGCACCTCCCACCTTCTTGTTGGCAGGGCAGTGTGAGAAGCTGAAGAATCCTTCACTGTTTGACAACAACTAAAACCATCAGTGCGTTATCAATGTTATTCTTATCCTAAATCCAAAACACAGCACTATACCAACTGCTAGGAAGAAAATTAACTCTAACACTGCCAAAACCAAAGAGACCTTGGTGCCATTCAGCTAAGGAATTCAGCTACACTCACCCTGACACTGGAATACTTAAACACCAGTAATCGTTTATGTTAATCTCAATATTGTCATTTGTGCAGGGAAAAACTCCACTTTTTTCTTACAGAAAACTCTTTCACATAGGTATATTAGCTTTTTGTACGATTGTTTGCAGCAAATATGAATTTCTATCTTCCTGAGTTTATAAGAGCAATGTCCCACACATTAAATTCTTCAGGTACAATATATGGATTTATAATATCAGTAATAACAACATTATTCATTATGTATTCTTTGATAGTAATTTAGAAGGATTTGTACTATTGAAAATTTGTGTTCATTACTGACATTATTTTAGCTTTATATACTTTTTATGCAGGAATTTATAGCAAAATAGACCATTACAGATGACATTTCATTGTGATCAAATCAAAGTAAAACTCAGATCCTTGGGTTTACTAATTAGATACATGTTTCAAAATGTATCAATTGGCCTGAACAATCTATTGGAGATCAGTTAATCCTCTTGTGTTGATTTTAACAAATTATTTTGAAATGTTCGTTTACTCAAAGTTTTTTCATGTTACTAGCTTTAGAAAAATGAATGAAATATGTGTAAATTGCACACAATGAATTCATAAGAAGCCATCAAAGGGACAATTCTTGCTAAGCTGCTCCATGAAGCATTAGCTTTTTCTTTTTGTTTATTTAGCCAGCGTCTGTCCCTGATTTCATACAGATCCTCCTGTAAGTCACAATAATTACAACAGTATCAATTAACTTCAAACTTCTGTTTTACTTTTGTATTAAAGAAAGTGAGGTTCTCAGCCCTTGACAGTAGGTACCAGTGGGGTTTTAACATAAACTCAGATAAGTTTTGCTGAACCAGAAGTCCATCTCATGAATATCATGACTGGAATAGTGACTTACCCTGGATTCTCTCAAGACATTTATAGATAGCCTTCTTGAGCTCTACTGTATACAGTATAAAAAAATGCTTTCTGATATTATCTGATAAAGTATGAAGCTTGAGAATATTTTTTGCTTTCTGTCTAACATGCATGTGATAAGTGACAATTTCTCAGAGGGGCTTCTGAACTACCATCCCTTCAAAGGACAGATTTTCTGATCTTATCCCTGGACTACAGTTTCTCAGCCAAGTATGCGCAGTCGTGTCTCAGCATCAACAAATTGCTCTGAAAAAATATTTGTGTGCTCCTTGTGTCATCCTTTAAATAAAAAAGTAATACACATTTCTTACAGGGTTAATTTTCCATGTTTTACTTTAAAAATGTTAAAAGCTAAAGAGGAAAGATTGTTAAAGAGATGCTGTGATACACTGGTTCTGACTGGCACCACTATTCTTCTACTGGCACTGGTATTTCTGAGGTTCAAGACAACCTTTCTAGTTTCACGGATACAATTTATTCCATGTATTTGATCATTTATTTGAAATTCCTGAATTTTGTTCTGGATAATATTTCTAGAGTATTTATTTGTAATTTTACATTTTAATGGTGGGAGGAAAAGTTCTATTTTAGTAAAAAAAATATTAACTTCTTTTTCATAATTTATTTTTGCCCTTTGAAATCCTCACCCATGTGGATGGATTCTAGGAATACTAGCTGGTCACTCGTTCAGCATGTTAGCACATGTTCCTCCAAGTTAACTCTATTTTCTTCCCTCTGTGCCAAGCTTGTGTTTTACCAGTCTGCCTTGCTCTCCCTGCAATGTTTGCCAGCTTGCTTTGCATTTACATTTCCTGAACTACTCCGGCAGATCAAGTTGTTCCAATAAGATGCCTTTTTTATTTTGCAGCTACCTAAAGTGGATTCTTGGGTGTCTGTCTTTTTGCATGCCCACCTCAGCATGTGATTGTGCATGCTGCGAACTGCAAAAATGAGTGATAAGCATCTCTCAGGTATTGGGTTGTAGAGTGGTACCCTTGTTTCACACAGGGTACTATATATTTATGGTCTGGCTTTGGTTTCAATTTAATCACTTGGAAGTTTATTTCACATGCATAGTTTCACTGTGTTCTGGTTTTGGTTAAACTTGCATTTCACTGTACACTGGACACAACTGAATGATCTGTAGTTACTTAACTGACAACAAAGACAGCAGGAGCACAGATATTGTATTATTGTCAATATATACTATCTAAAAACATAGCACTGAAGCACCCAGTTACACTATGGAGCTTATACCACTGCATGACTGTTTCAAATAATAGCTAGACTGCAAAGGAATAGGACCAGGCCATTTCTTTTCATCAATTTACCCATGTATCCATTTACTCATGTATTTACTGTGTATTTCCATGCCTGGGTATAACAGCCAAAGTGAAGTACATGATTTTGCTAATCTTTGTTGAAAATAATACTTGCCCTGGAGAAATTAATCAGGATTACTGGCAAGAGCGTATCCCATAGAGCAAAACATTCATCCCACCTTCTCATCAAAAAATCATCAAAGCCTCACCCTTTACACATATGCTCATTAAAAAATGCACACACACACACACACACACACACACACCCCAACCAAAAAAAACAAAATCCAAACATTGAAAGTTAAGATGTTCCTTGATCATGGACAGAAGTGGCAGACTAAATGTCCTTTATGTCTACGGTGTTCTTCCAATGCTCGTATCTTCTCTTCCATCGTCCAGAAGTACTCAGTCCAAGAACAGAGATTATTGTTATTTCATAATGCAGGAAGAGAATTCCAAGATATTGTCAGTATGATACTTGCCATTTAATATGCAAAAAGATTTGTGGAGGTGCTGGTGTAAAAGTACACTGCTATTGTAAGATTGCAGAATACATTAAAACTTGGGAGCACTAAGTTCCCAATTTGGAAAGTAAAAATGACTGTATTTGCTGTGGGTGGGCTGTAGCTCCAGAGTTAAATACTTGCCCTCTACTGTTGAGATAGCAAATGCTTTAGGCTCTCAACTATTTGTAAGTGTCACTCCTACTTGATTAAAGACTAGGATGTGTTGTGGATATAGCAATGACAAGAAGTAACTGTTCACCTTGTTATCTGACATTTAGATAAGAACAACTTTGATACCAATGTACCTACTCTGGGGATAGATTCATATAGTGAACCCCAAAACACCCCATAAAAGCCTCCCAGTCTTAATAAAGAAGAAAGTAACATGTTATCTGGTTTTGTATGGATAAATTCAGCATGTGAGCTATTTTTTTTTCTATGAAGAGATGTTTTCTGATACTATCTACACAATTGCTCTTTCCCATGCTGTAGAAAACAAGCAAACCAGAATTTGTTTTACTGAAGTATTAAAGGGAGAGTATGGGAGCTGTGAAACTTCTTAATTCTTTATTTTTAATGGGAAAGGTAACTAAGAACTAACGTCTTCTCCCTATGAGAGGAGTACTGTACTGCAAAATTTGCAGAGACTTATCTGGATTAATCTTTAGTGTTGTCAGTTAATTGTACATCAGTTTACAAAGAACTTGTTCATATTACTTGTCAACACAATTTTTTTTTCTGCTGATGACATAAACAGAGTTGAATGAACAGTAGCATTTATTCCTCTAGTAATCTTCTGGGAGATTTCTGAATACTTTTCAAAGAGTGAATGGAAAGAAGTAATGAAGAGCAATTTTTTATGTGTATGAGAAAATGAAAATTAGGTTTTAATTATTTTAAATTTTTCTTATTTTTCTTATTTATTCTTATATATTAATATGAAATTCTTGAACTAGTTTTAGCTGTCATTTGAACTAAAATATTGCTCTTTACATTTCTATTGAGTTAGATAAAATTATGATAAGATATCCACTGATATCAGTTTAGTGATGTTTTTGACTATGCCTCGCCTCTCACCACAAAAACTATGTCTATTTGGTCAAACTCTGAAATGATATTGATGTGCTAATGGGGATGTTACCAGTGCTCATTTCTCACAGTCCCACAGAGGCAGAATAGCTATCCATTATTCCCTGTTTATATCATCCATCGTGAATCAGAGCCAGATGCTGGCACACAAAGCCACAATTGTCAACACCTTTATGGCACTTTATTGTAACTTTGCCAAAAAAAAAAAAAAAAAATTAAAACTACTTTCACTCTCTCAGAAGATATCCAGGGAATATGTGATATTCTGCTTTGGTCTAGAGAAACAAATCTCTTTCTTTGATAGTTGTCAAATGCATGTAGTATGCATACATACTGAGCATGACATCGTATGGTATGGAATATCTCTCTGATCAGTTTAGGTCAGCTGCCCTGGCTGTGCCCCCTGCCAGCTTCATGGGCACTCATAGCCACCTCTCTTGCAGGGCAGTATGAGAATTTGGAAAGTCCTTGACATAGTGTAAACATTGCCTAGCAACAACTAAAAACATCAGTGTGTCATCAACATTATCCTCATCCTAAATCCAAATCACAGCACTATATCCACTGTTAGGTTGAAAATTAACTCTGTCCCAGCAAACCCAGGCCAACAGTCTGCTGCAAGCCACTCTGAAGAGTAAGACTTATGTGATTCAAAGGAAAGTCTAAATCTTGGCCAGTATAAATGAGTCTAAGTTCCTAATTTTAATTGTAATAAACTAATCTAATCTGTGAAAGCAGAGAGCCAAGACTATCAGAAGTATGCCCATATTTGTATTATATTTAATTCTACTATTTCACAGTATAACCATTTCATATAGTTCAGAAATCAAATTCTAAAATCAAGGGTCTTTTCAAATACTTCATTAACAATGTCTTAAAAGTCTAGTTGTGTTGTGGAGGATCATCAAAAACCCCAACCACTTTAGTTTTGAAAAGTAGCTGCTTAGAAAGCAAAGGCAAAATTAAATATTACAAAATAGAGCTAATAATAAATTGAGTTTCATATTAAAAAGTTTAAAGTAAGTTCAAGCAGTGACCTTGTAAAATAGTTATTTCATTTAATGACTCATTCTCATAATTGATTTCCAGTTAGAATTATTACAAGAAATAGTGGTAGGATTTCAATTAGGTTAAAAATGGAAACATTATAGAGCTATGCAACCCTTCTTCAGTACTCAATATCATTGTCAGAACTGAATAGAATACGAAAAATTTTTGCAGAAAATTATTTAAGCCAAAAGTAGTTTTATCCATATTTTTGAGGCAAAGTTGGCAAGGAACAAATCTGAAACCTAAAAAACATAAGTTCTAAATGTCAGCCTACAAGAGCATATGTTTCTTTTTTAGAGCTTGGATGGCTCCTAGTATGGGGAAAAACATAGATCCCAAAAGAAAGAGCCTCCTTTTTTCAAGCCTGGATTTATTAGCTTTTAAAAATTATTATGTTGCAAAAGAATCCAGACAACAATTATGTATATTACAGATTTTGCTGACAGTATTTCTATTTGGAACACACATAGAATTAGTTATTTAAAGGGATGGGGTGCAATTGTTGATAGAGTTGAGATTGTATTATAAGCAATATTGGTAGAAAATAGTATAACTGAAATCAACTATATATAGCTCTGCCAAAACTCTGCTGGTAGGACTCAAAACTTGCCATGACAGATTATTCTTCCAGCAAAGATTATTAGTTCAGGGAAAATGTTTCACCCATTTCCAACACTTCAAAAGATATTTTGTGTTGACCATTTCAAATTTGCCTCCTCCAGGAAGGGTCCCTTTCATATGTTCTAAGTGCTCCTCAACAAGCTAAAAGTTGGATTTGCTAAAAGGCTTGACATTTATTTTGCAGGCTGGAACATCTGCTCAGCAACATCCTGTTAGCAAACAGTGTAGCCAAAAAGAGTTTAGAATTACCTACATGAATCCACATATATGTACCTCTTGATTTCTGTCTAGAAAGAAAGATATTGGTATTTTAACACTGAGCACTACAGAACCTGTATTTAAAACACTTATCCACCTAATAGTCCCTGAAGACTTTAACCAATTTCTTAATCTCCTTAGTGCCTGGGAAACCATAAAGGCCATCATGGAGTTGATTAAGACAACACCAGCCAAATACATCTTAAATGCCAACCATTTCAGGAAAGTGGCAAGCAGAAACACGGGCTGCAAGCAAACATCTCTCTTTGATTAGACATGACAATCCACAATCTTTTCCTTCAGTAAGATATATAAACCCAGGTTATATATTTCTAATACATATATTTCTAAAATTACAAGTGAGCTAATGAATAAATTACCTTTAGAATACACTCCTGAAACTGTCTTAGGAAAGTTAACCACCATACAATGAGTCTCTGTCAACTTTAATAAATACCCAAGATCTGTGCAAATTTGCCTTTAAACACCACCTGACATTGAATATGCTGAAATATCATAAAGAAGGAAAAATATATACTGAAGGGCTTCTAGCTTTCTTCTGAATTGGCAAGGCAAAACCCATAGCTCCATTGTAGGACTGAAAGAGGTTACTCTCTTCATCCAAATATAGATTATCTGTTGTCTCTGCTGAAAACTATGAAGCTCAGTTTTAACAAGAGAAACAGTACCTGATCAGCATATCACAGAGATAGAAGCATTTCTGGCAATAATTTCTCACCTCTCCTGCCGTGAGAACATGTAATGCAGAGGACAGATGAGTGTTCAACCATGGCATAAGCAACATGTACTCTTCATGCCTTGCTTACATTTGCTTCCTGCTGCATGTAGTCTGCAGCCACAGCAAGAGTTATCTGTGACAGGACCTTTTGTTGATCATTCTCTGTTCAGGCACTTCTTTCTTTTGCCTTCCACTTTCTTTCTGCATATATCTATCTGCTTTGCCAAAAAAGACATACAACTTACTGACATATAACTAGAATGAGTCAAGACTAGTTTATTTTTCTTCTTCAGAAAATGCTACTCTGCCCTCTGGTACTTCACTTTCCTTCCTCTTGTTTCACTTTGTCCTTCAATACACTCAGTATTTTCTGACAGAGTAAATAGCACGTGGAGTTCAAGCTTTGACGACAAAATCCTTTCTTTGAATGTGATTTCCATTCATATAATTTCCAGGGATTTGGGGAATGCTGTGTTACTAGGCAGCAGTTGCAGTATGTAAAATCATGCACAGCTTTTGATTTTAGTACTGGAATATTGTGGTGGCATGTAGTGTCGTCTTTATGCAGAACTGCAAAATGAGATGTTTGCAAATCACTTAGATACCCAAAAGTTAATTGCCAGATTTTAACCTTTAGGTGTCTTTATAGCCAATGGTATGAAATGGAGGCCTCCAGAGGACAATTTCATGCTAAAAAAATGCCTCAGTTAGAAAAGATGAATCACCCTCTGAAGGTACCAATTTCTCTCCTTTGACTATAAATGGATCTCTTGGGTGACTTATCTAGATTTAACTGTCTAAAAGTTAACTTTTAAATGTCTGGCTGAGCAACAGCCTACACACATTCAAGAAGTATACTAAAAATGTGAAAGGATTTTGCTCAAATGAAGACTTGAAATGATGAGTTTTCTGTAAGACATGGTTTCATCAGGAGCAGCTGTTGGCTCAGTTATGAAACCAGCAGTGCCACTCTGTAAAGTATGAATAGCAATAGTTACACTGCCATAGTATTTGGGGAGCGAAAGAAAGGAAAAAGAAATAAAAGTAGAGGGAAATAGTTTCTTGAATAATATAGAGAGCATTCCCTGTCCAAATGTGTCCCAGTCTTTATGACTTCCACTTCCTTAGAATTTAAGCTTTGGAATATTTCATTGCTGTATGCTNAGAGCCTGGATCCATCCTCCTGACACTCACCTTTTATATATTTATAAATGTTAATGAGGTCACCCCTCCGTCTCCTCTTCTCCAAGCTGAAGAAACCCAGCTCCCTCAGCCTGTCCTCATAAGGAAGATGTTCCACTCCCATCATCATCTTGGTGGCCCTGCACTGGACTCTCTCAGTAGGTGTATGTACTTCTGGAACTGAGGGACCCAGAACTGGACACTATAATCCAGGTGCTGTCTCACCAGGGCAGAGTAGAGGGGGAGAAGCAGCACTCTTGACCTACTAGCCACTCTCCTTCTAATACACCCCAGGACGCCATTGGCCATAAGGGCACATTGCTGGATCATGGTCATCAAACCTTGCCCTTGTTAAATCATATTCAATTTCTCCCTGCCCATCTCTGAGCCTGTCTAAATCTTGTTGAGTGGCAGCACAACCTTCTGGTGTGTCAGCCACCCCTCCCAGCTTTGTGTCATCAGCAAACTTGCTGACTGTGCACTCTATTCCCTCATCCAGGCCATCAATGAATATATTGAACAGTATTGGTCCCAGTACTAGTCCCTGAGGGACTCCTCTAGATACAATCCTTCAGCCAGACTCTGTCACAGGGTACAACAGTCCCAGTCTACAGCAGTCCCAGCCTACAACAGTCATCCCAATCTACAACAGTCAATTTATTATTTTTATAGAGAGAATTTGCGTAATATCCATTTATAGGAGGAATAGATAGGGATCGTAATTCAGTTTCCCAAAACTCATAGAGGTGGCCTTGGACACATGGTTTGAAGCTCAAGGCAGTGAATCCCAGGACTCATCCTAAAAATAAGCCCTTTATAAGAAAAATCTTTCCTAGGAAATGGAAAGGGAAGGAAGAGTCAAAAATTACCAAAATGTGGTTGGTTTAATCATTATCTCCGTATTACAGGGGTTTTGTTGCAGTATATCTCATAATTCTTCCTATCCTGCATGTAAAACCAGGAGCTTTAGCTGAATTTGTTTCAGTCTGAAACAGTTCAGGCCACATACTCTGTCTTGCCATAGAAAACACAGCTGCTGAGGAGTATGTCATGAAACCTAATGCTACCATATGTTTTAAAGGGTGAAAAATTTTAGTGGTTTTTTTTATTATTATCCCTATGTCAAAATCACGTAATTCCCAAAAATATAAGAGCCATGGCACTTTCAGAAGAAAGAGAAAGCTCACTGTATTTCTTAAATTACACAGATCCTACCCTTTAAAGGTATTAGGTGCTCAACACCTACCTAATACTTAGAATAGATTCACTCTTAGGTGATTGTCAGGTAAAAGCAAGACAGGTAACATAATAACTAACTTCTTGTTTCTCTCATTCTGGCAAAAAAGATTCAGAGAGGTGAAAAACTTCTTGGCTTGTGGTCACAGCTGTTTAGATTCAGTTGGACTTCCAGTGCTTTCTACATTAAACATATTAATTATCTCTTAATATCTCTAATTGCGAGAGATCATAGCATTTGTAATTTGATCAGTGCTATGCTGGTTTTGCTTATCATGACCTGGCGTATACACTCTTTCTTGAAGACAACACTAAGTTTTAGTGCTATTGAAGTAATGTCTACACAGCTTTTCTGACTTTAGCTCTGGATGTTTCTGAGGTGGAGTGGGACTGATGAGAGTGTGAATGATGCTATGTACATCTTCAAATAAATTACTGAGCAGTGATCCCATGGCATATTCAATGCCTGTTGTATTTCATCATAACAGCTTATCAGTCTCCTCCCTTCCATTTAATTGTTAGCAGCAAGTATTTAATTGCAGTGTTTTCTTCTCTCTGTTTTAATTATTTTCCTGTGGATAGTTCACATTGTGAAAGGGATGCATCTATACCAACTCCTGATATTCACTTTAATTATGCTAGGGATTGCCGTATATGATACCAATTTATTAAAGGTTATTTGGGAGGACAGAAGAAGGCTGAATATCTCTTTTTATTTTGTAATCTGCTTTTACAGTCCTCTTGCACTCCAATATGTAGCAAATATCTATAATAACCCATAATTTCCACACAATAACCCATCATTTTCACTGTCCTAGAGCTTCATCCTCCATTATTTCTAAACATTATATGTACAATTATTTTTACCTCCCAAATGCACATGATAAACAATGGAAGAGAAGAAAATGTAGTTCGATTTTCAAGTTTTTCAATTCGTTTTTCTTTTAATGTCTCTGTCTCTTAAAAGTTGCATGACCTTACTTAATGTGTAATTACAAAACTGTTAAAACTTTACTTTTAGCTTCTTAATAACTTCAATCTTCTGAACGCAAAAATTAGAACAATTTTCACAAGATATGGATAGAGCTAAATGGGGACTTTAGAGCCTCAATGTGGTAAAAATCTCTGGAAAATAATTCTCAGCAGATATATTGTAAGTAGATATAACTGCACAGCTCAGCCATGCAGCTAGGATGCATTGCATACATTTCTGATTGGGACCAATTGCATCAGCTGTACGTTGAAACATTAAAAAAATCCCACTCATAGCTCTAAACATCTCTCTTGCCTGCCTAATTTGTACACTTCATGCACGCTTACATTGTGTGAGATAAAATACTTCCCACAGGAAGAGAAAAGAAATATCAAACAAAATCCCAGCTGTGACTTTAATTGGGTTTGGTGGTTGAATGACAACATATCGATGAGCTGATGTTCACACAAGCTCTGGGAATCTGTGCCAATGGAAACTCATGCCTGTTCAGTTACCAGATCAAGTAGAGCTAGAAAAAGTATTTTTGGTCCAAAAACATCACTAAGTAATACATATGTCTGGATACATATGTCCATGCACATGTACACAAATTCTTGTGTATGCACATATGTTTAGGACATATTATGTGGGTATAAACATATATAAAGATATGTATAAGAAAGCACCATATATCAAAACTAAAGGATGAACTGAAATCACTTCATGTTAAATGCAAGACGGTCAAGTTGCTGCTACTTTTTGGTTTATGCCTTCAGAAGGGATATTTAATCCTTCTCCCAACTCCTTTTTAAAGAACATTTTGATTATCAATGTGCACCCACCCTTGCTACCCCCTCACTGTTAACCTACTGGTCCTTGCTTTTCATTTGAGGCTGTTAGGCTATTTATAATAGGCTTGGTTTCTTGTCTGTATGTTGATGGGGAGTATCTCTCAAAAGAATCCTTCACACTTAAATTAGATACTATGTAGAGCTCCAATATTATATGTAAAATTTTAATGTATTCTAAACCCAAGTCAAACATATAGATAGATTGGACAGTATCCAGGTAATCTTCCCTTTTTTTCATTTCTTATGCATCTTAAAAGTAACTGGCTGATAACCAGTGTAACAGAATGAAAATTTAAAGGATTGCATTGTTATTGGTAATCACTGCATACACTGTAGCACTGGTTTGCTTTAGGTGATACCAACCACTTTCAAAATAAGAGTTGCACTGTATGCTGCACAATAATTAATTTAATAAATTTCCAGAGCCTGACTGCAAATGAAAAACTGAAATACATGTTGACTGGTAGGATACACCTCCTTAAAAGTCTCATTTTATTATCATAGAATCATAGAATGTGTTAGGTTGAAAGGGACCTTTAAAGGTCATCTAGTCCAACCTCCCTGCAGTAAACAGGGACATCTTTACTAGATCAGGTTGCTTAGAGCCACATCAAGCCTGACCTTGAATAACTCCATGGATGAGACCTCTACCACCTCTCTGGGTAACCTGTTCCACTGATCTACCACCCTCATGTTGAAGATTTTTTCTCTTCATATCCAACCTAAATCTCCCCTTTTCTAGTTTAAAACTATTACCCCTCACCCTGTCACTATATGCCCTCATGAACAGTTCTTCCCCAGCTTTCTTACAGGCACCTTTCAGGTACTGGAAGGCCACTATGAGGTCCTCTTGGAGCCTTCTCTTCTCCAAGCTGAACAAGCCCAACTTTCACACCCATCATCATAGGAGAGGCGTTCCAGCCCTTGGACCATTTTTGTGGTCCCCTCTGGATGCACTCCAGCAGGTCCATGCCCTTCTTGTGCTGAAGGCTGCAGAACAGGACAGAGTATTCCAGATGGAGTCTCACCAGAACAGAGCAGAGCAGAGCAGAGCAGAGCAGAGCAGAGCAGAAGGGCAGATTCATCTCTCTCAACCTGCTGGCCACACTTCTTTTGATGCAGCCCAGGATGAGGTTGGCCTTCTGGGCTGTAGATGACCATTGGTGGCTCATGTCCAGCTTTTCATCCACAATTATTTTCCTCAGGGATTTTTTTCCTCAGAGCTGCTTTCAAGCACATCATCTCCTAACCTGTATGGATAATGGGAGATTGTCCTGACCAAGGTGCAGGACCCAGCACTTGGCTTTGTTGAACCTCACAAGGTTTGCCTGGGCCCACTTCTCCAGCCTATCTAGGTCCCTCTGGATGGCATCTTGTCCCTCTGGCATGCTAACCTCACCACTCAGCTTTGTGTCATCTGCAGATATACTGAGGGTGCACTCGATTCTTCTGTCAATATCATTAATAAAGATATTAAACAGCACCCGTCCCAGCACAGACCCCTGAGAAACACAGCTTGTCTCCGTCTTCCATCTGGACTCCAAACCATATCATCAGATAGATGACATCTGTAGCTCTTCCCGTGTCCACTGATGCTGTCACTCCATTCTAGAAAGACACTGGGTTGGTGATGCAGGACTTGCCCCTAGTAAAGCCATGTTGGCTGTCTGAATCACATCCCTGTCCTCCATGTGCTTCAGCACATCTTCTAGGTGAATCTTCCCAGCCTCAGAGGTGAGGCTGACAGGTTAGTAGTTCACAGGGTCTTCCTTTCTACTCTGTAAAAATGGTTGTAATGTTTCCTTTCTTCCAGTTGCTAGGGACTTCACCTAACCACCATGATTTTTCAAATATCAAGAGTGGCTTAATTATCCATTAATTCCATCTACCACTGTCAAAAACTGAGTTCCAAATAGGTCATTAAGAGCCTATTTAAAACTATGGGTTTTTTCCATCTGAGATAATTGTGTTATCTTTTTAAAGACTTGTTGGTTACATTCATATTAGTAAATCAAACTCAACTGTTCTCTGAATGTGATTCCTTTTGTCATGGAATGATCTGTATCCATTACACTTCCTTAAGGTCCAAACCGGATGGCTGCATCCCAGCTGTCTACTGATAGTGGTCCCTGGCCCTTGCTAACTCCTGAACTGAGGAATGAATTCTGATAGATTGATACTTGGTACAGGTCAAAATTGTCAGAGGCTATTAAAAACTATTTTGCAGTATATGTATGTCAGAATTCCAGAGCCCAGTAACATTCCCAGGTAACATTTAATTTACTACCATGCCTAAAACCAGTGTGTGATGATGTGTTCCTTAGAAAGATTGCCTATGTGGGGCATCTGTATTTCAGTCCAGTCTTTCCCCAAATGAGCATTTGCATTGTTCAAAACAGGTACGCAATCTCGCCTCTTGATCCTCAGCTGTTCTTTCTTAAGGAAAAACAGTTTGCTCATGAGTTTTCCTGTACACATACTAAGCACAGAAACCCTTCCTCAGAATAGTGACAGTCTGAAAAGTAATGACTGACAGCAAGTGAGAAGCTCATTCTGTCTTCAAGTAACTTCCACATCAAAACTGGGAGCCCAGACAGACTGGTGGGACTCCATTAGGACTTCAATCCTCTAAAAGCACATTTGGCAGTCTTGCCTCATTCTGCTGATCCATGTCTTGTTCCAAAGATTCATGAAACACTTGATTTGAATTTACTTTTCATAACAAATGACTCTATAAAGAGCACACTTATTTAAAATATTTCTGCTATCATTAGGGAAAGATGACACATTTGGGGAGAATGAGATTTATCTGAAGACATTTTGCTGCACTCTTTGAGAGGCACTGTGACAAAGTGTTGGTTCTGCTGGTCTGTAGGATTCCCACTGTTCAGACAACCAGTATACAGATTTGAGGAAATGCATGGTCATAGGAAGAGTGTTTCCACACATTGCATTCTGCATTATTTCTCCCTATATCCATTTGGAACATTCAGCCATCTACAATGTCTTTAGCTGCTGTAAAAAGAAAAACAAAAATAATAATAACAATAACAGCAATAATACACAATGACAGCAATAATTAATAATAGCCATTAATAAATAATAATAATAATTTAAAAGTATTTTCTTTTATCCCATGATCTTTTGATTTAGAAAGATAGAGACTTTATCTTTGTCAATTAAGGTCACTGAAGACAAATTGAGCTAGGCAGAGCAGGGAAGAAAGAAAGCCCACATGATCTGCTGTTATCATAAGAAATCAATTTATCCTCAATCCTCAGTCATGACACTTTTGACACATGTAGAAAGACACTTCCTATACTGAGAAAAGAAAGGTAATTAAAGTTTGTTTTTTATTTCTTATCATGTAATATAAAATTTTAAATATTCATAAACCAAACCAGAATGAATTTCTTCATGACATTTCAAATGATTTAATAAACACCAATGACAGAAGTTTCACAGAGCTTGAGGACTGTACCTTGTTTTTCTGTGAAATGTTCTTGTTACTGTTTAATGTCTTAAACTTTCTACTCATCTTTGCATCATATTTATTTCCCTTCCAGCAATGGCAGAAGCTAGTCATGTCTCAACATGACACTTTTTCTCCTGGTGAACACATTCACATGAGCTTAAAGCCAAGATCTTCACCATTTCAGTTTCAATCAGCTGTAATTTATTGTCAGATAGCTGTTTACAATGTCATATATGAAGAAGTTATCTGTAGCACAACTGCATAGAGAGATTAGGCATAGAAATACATTTTTGTGTTTGCATTTACACCTTATGAAGCATTATAGGATTATCTCATAGTAGAAGAATAAAGTCTACATTTGAAATGAGAAGCACATAAATATGCAGGCACTAAATTTCAGTGTTTGCTTTTTTAAAGCAGTGAAATAACTTTATGCCCAATAATAATAGTGGTAATCTGGATAATGACTTCTCATGATTCATGGATTAATCTGATTGTCCACTGGGATCATTAAAAACATCCTGCCTTCCTCTCATTTACATCATGGATATGTGTCCAAATGGCCACTGCTGGAGTCAAGATAGTAGACACCATTAATCCTAATGGTCTGATCTGTTGAGGCCAATTCCTCATTTCTATTTATGAGTTCCCTGTACTGCCAAAACCCACTCGAGCTTTATAACTTAGAGAGGAAAGAGAAAGAAAGGAAGAGAAAAGAAATTTGATTTAGGGTATCCCCTTTAACATATTTCATCAAAAGAGTGGATAAAATATTTATTCAGCTACTGTCCCTTGCATTCCCATCAAAGTGAATAGAGAGACATTTAATAACATATGGAAACATTAAAGAAGCTTTTTATCAGAGTGGATGGGAACTTGCTCAGAACAAACATTCTGGCCTAAGGGAAAGTTTTTGATCTGTGAAGCTTAAGCTTTTGGTGCTTAAAACACTCTCATATTGAATCATGTGGTCAATTTGCATGAAATAAATGATTTTCTTAAAACTTGTAAAACTATAAAATAGAACTTGACAAGTCATTAGCAATAAGTGGTATCACACTGGCATTATACTAACCAACACTGGTGCAATCATTAGAAAACTGCTGCTACAGCAAGATAATGGGGCCAGACTGTACCTTGACCTAGAGGTGTTAGATCATTGCCCCATACAGTACGTACCACACTGCAGTCTAAATTATTGACCATCCTTCTTCATTACTGATCTGCTCAACATTCTGAGCTCCTGCCCTTTATCATCTTTCATACAAAACAATTAATCCAAGTTATAAAATTTATCACTTTTTCCATCTAGGGATAGGTGATGTAGTTTAGGCAAAAACAAAGAAAAGAAGTAAAAAACTAAACTTTAGTCTAGCAGAAAGAATAAAAGATTATTTATCCATTCCTCATTATTTTTATATTGGTTTTGTTTTCATTCTGAAGTAGGAATTCAATTCCTGGACTTTCTGTATACTGACAGAGATTATGGACATAACTTCTGTATTCTGGTTAGCAAGAAATGTTATTCGTTATCTTATTAGCTCAGTTTGGAATTTCAAGAGGGTTCCAAGTGTTTGGAAAATCATGACTAGACATCTAGATTTCCAAAGTTTGCCTGACATTAATTTTAAGGATAGTCACTATGTGTCAAGACTGGTAAATATCCACTTGTGGTCCTTGTCAAGACAGGAAATATATGTAAAAAGATTTTTACCATTTGAAGGCACAGCTCCTTCAATGCATTGATTGTGTCAATGTGCCAAAGTTGTCAGTGGCTCAGGCATATTAGTCGAGTCTGAGAAGCTCCATGTGTGGTATTTTATACAAATTACCAGATGAACTAAACTACATGCTTATGAATTATTTGCCTGCAATTGTACATATGCTGATGAGATGCAATAACATTAAGACCACGGTGCTCAAATCCCAGTGCTGTCTTCAAAATGATGTTTTTCTCATGCATTCCCCATGAGGATACATAACTTTGTAAAACGAGAGGGGTAAGTATGATACTGCAGTTTCCAAGGCTCATTAAAATCTTAATCCCTCTTCTCAGTCTATCACCAAGCATGAGGCATGACTTTGAGTTTCTGATGTGAAGCTGGAGCTGAGATTTAACAGCCTGTTTGCACATGGACTCTGTGAATGCATGCTGATGCATATGACCAAATTGATATTATATTTAACTACTTAATTTTATTTCACAGGTCAAAACAAATTGTGCTTCCCAATGACAATGACAGGATAGTTACTGAGCATAAATGTCAGAGAAAGAAGTTAAAAGGAAATAAGGAGAGTGCAAACAGGTGTTAAACCAGGAAAGAATCATAAGTATTATAAGTGCAATAGTTCCGTTTGTGAATCTTTGGGGAATGAACTGAAAAATATTTTTGGATAAAACCTTGTACTTGCACATAGGCTAAGACTGTACATAAAGTCCCAGCTCAATATTATGAGTGAGCAAAGTTTAACGCTCTCAGAGAGTAGAGGAGTTTCAGTCAGCAGCTGGAATGAGAATCTTGTCAGTGTTTATAGTGTATGACCTGGTTGGTGCTGGCTAATTAAGAATAATCCTTAAGGATAAGAAACATAATAATTTTTACTGGTGTTTCAAGAAGTTCATAATAAGTAGACTTGAGGGAACAACTGAAGATCATTTGTTTGACAGAAGAAAATAAGCTTTTACTGTAGAAAAGGCATCGTGAATATGTAACCTTATTATCACAGTATTATTCTTCAGAGTTTTTTAGTCTAATGAGGAAAAATAGAACTGTAGCCATTTCAGCATATGCTGGAGTCACTTGGACTTCACTGATTTAAAATGTGTCTCTTAGAAATAAATTACCTTATTTGTTGGGAAATACGTTTCCTTTCTATTGTGTTTGGAAGATAATAGCTTTTATGCACAGTGTAATATTTTAAACATGAACAATTCTGAAAGGGGCTCAGCCTCCCAGTGAATCTGCTCAGCCTATTAGTGAATACATTTTCTATGCTTCTTAATCTGTATACTCAGCTGCAGGACATAAGGAAATGATGCCACCTCGTCTTCTTCTAGAACATAGTCCAAGAAAGAAGTCAGGAGCTGTGGAAGGCAAGTTTCAGTTTTGTCTTTTTTTTATTGGCTTCTACTCATTAATCTGACTCTGTTCAACTGAATTTTGTTTGTTTATAAATATAACCTATGGTATAAAACTGATCAAACAATCAGGCCTGGGATATGAATGATACAAAGAACTAAATATTCCTTATAGTAGTATCACAGGGCTAGTGGGATTTCCTGAGTGAAATAGATTACAGGATCAAGGCCCAATCTGTAAAATGCTTTGGAGGTGTTCAGCCTTAAATTGCCATCTAACTGGAAAAATAATCAACATTATCCTCTTAATAGACTTTGGATTACTCTTTCAGCTATTGTTGTTTAGTAATGTTTCAGTGTATTATCTGCAATAATGAACATAATATTCTGGCTCTGTATTTACCAACGCTATTCCTATTGTTAGAAGCCCTGTAAGAAAAATACAAAGTCAGATCTTACCTTCNTATTGTTTACAGTTTAATCATATCAGTAAAATGGTTGAAATATGCATGTCCAATGACTTAAAACTGCAGCTGTGATATACAGTCTTGGTCTACACCATACAATTTAATAGTACAAAGCTCATGAATCTCTTCATGTAATTATACACAAGTTTTCATAGAATACTTTGGAGTCATTCAGACACACCATCGCACTTGTTAATATCTCTCATAGAGGTCTTAGTTCTATTTTATCTGGAAACGAATTGCAGTCTAAGAGAAAAACAGATGGGATGGCAGTAGAATAAGTAAGAAAAGCAGCAAGCTTTGGCTGCATTCTGAAATGCAGAAATGAGAGCTAAATTTTGGCAGAATCTATGACTAAAAGAAAGAGTTAAATTAATTAGATATTTCTGTAATGTTATTATTGTGAATCAGAATAACAGGATAAAATAGTTATGTGACTTATTTTCTCTTTTTCCAAAATCTCTTTTATCTCAAATGAGTTTTTCTTTGTAAACACACTGTTTAAAACAAGTATCAAACTGTGGTTATTGTGGCACAACATATTACATAAGTAGATTTGCAGTCCTACTTATTTTAGGGAAATGTTTGAACCCTACTTATCAGCAAAAAGAAGTCTCTGCAATGTTAAACACTGTTATCCGCCAATTAAGCATAATGGAAAAAAGACATAATAGGAAAAGACCGCTGCATTTGCTGAGTGATAAACTTTAAATATAAGTGTTATACAACATGAACCAGCATCAAATTAAAATTAAGTTCCTGATTTTGTAAATCATGAGGAGCATGCAATTACTGCAATTGCACATGGAAATTACTATTTATGACCAGTTACACATTTGTGTGTTTCATTAGCTCATTTATGCATGCAATTGAGGTAATTGGGAATGTAAATTAGACACCCATTTGGCAAACAAATTGGGGAGCAGATTATCTGCTCAGAATCATACAACTAAATTCCCTTTAAGTCTCAAGGCCAGTCACTAGGATACAAGACTGTTCACGTGAGTTTTGGAGGAAATGAAGAAGGAAGAATTAATTGCAATGTGCTGCTGGGGAAAGCTGTTATATTGCTTGGTTGTGTGGTTTCCATATACGAGAAAATGTGGCATGGTCCCTTTAGGAACCCTAAACCCTGAAGCTTCATTTCAGCCCTGGGAAAAATAACAAAGTAATTTATGGGAATATTTGGCACAATGTCAGAAGGGGAAAATAGGAGTAAGCAGAGAAAAGTCAATCTCTGAAACAGCTGAAGAGACATCTGCCTGTGACTTCTTAATGCTTACGTACCTTTATGACTAGTACGTCACTAAATATCACTGATGAGGTGAAGTGACAGATGGAAGCAACAGTCTTCTTATCATAAATATAGTTGAAGACAGTATAATAAATTCTCAGAATAGGGATCAAATACATGCATTTGTTAATTGAGAAATGTACTTTAAATAACATGGAAGTTCTGGCCCAGCCCTTGCAGAAACAAACAGCTCTGAAAAAAACGTAAAAAAGGTAAAAAAGAATGGTTGTCACATAGAAAATTTAGTACCTAGGCTTTCCAACTCAATGATACTCAGATACAAAACCATGTAGTTGGTAAAGGCTAGAAAAAAATTATTCTTTTTTTCTAGGTTGAGATGTTTTCACTATTGTCCTGTTTCTCCACTGCCACCTTAGGTAATCTTGGAACATTCTTGATTTCTGATAAGGTGAAAATAGTGGTAGTATATGTGCCAGATGTGTCTAACAGTTTTATACTATTTGATACTTTCAAACGGAAAACTTTTCCTGGAAGAGTATCCAATGTCCTGTAGAAACTATGCTCTGCTGTATCTGTGAGCTCTCAGTAAAACAGTATATTTTGATTATGCATTATGTCTCAACCTTTCTCTCCTTGTCATTGCCATTTTCTTTTAATTCACCTCCACAGTAAATCTTTCAGAAAAGGAGTGATTATGTAAGACAATCTCAATTTGTACTCTATAATCTAGTAGTATGCAATAAATTGCACTGAAGTGTGTGCATGTGAATTGAACTTTTCATATACGTCCAGATCAGAAAGCAAAATGTTTTGTACTCATCTGGTCAGAAAGGAAAATAACAGATCGTTGCTCTCCTATTTCATGGTGGTTTGGCTCTTTTCAAAAAGCGCTGCTGTCTTGAGATCTTACACTCAAATTCAATGAAGAGTTTGAAATTTCAGGTCACCAGCAGAAAAGCATAGCAAAACAAAACGAAAGATCCTATAACAAGAAATAGGGAAAGGGGATTTGTGAAGAGAAAGACATAGATACATAACTTCTACTCATTTTCCCAGCTTGGAACCCTTGTTTGGTGAACCATGAGGTAAAATAACTCATTTTCAATTCTTTACGTTATCTTTTTCTGGGGCTTTCACAAGGACTTGGTAGCAAGCACTCTCAGGTCGGCTGACACTCTAATGCTGCCATCTAGGGAGGACGCTGGCTCTGGCTGTTATTTGAACAGATCTGTTCTCCAAAGCTATCTGAACTTTGGCTTTAAAATGCTTCTTCCTCAGCTGTAGTCTTCTCCATCTCTCTTAGCCCTAGCTTTCTTGTATTTTGTTATCCACTGACATAAAAAAAAGGTCTCTGCAGTGAACATCGAATCTCTGTCTCAGGTCTTGACATTTTTGCTGAGTTCACATAGATTTTAGCATCCTCATTTCCCCATTCACCTGACAAGGACTCTCCTTTCTGATAGCTCTTCCATGTTAGGCAGAGTAATCACTCAGGAAGATGCCACAGCTAGACAAGAAATGTTAGAACTAAGACACTTAGTTGGTTATTAGCAAGGCTTCTTATTAATTTTTTCCAGAATAGCATGTCTTTCCTTTTACAAAAGATCACAGCACCTTTGTAAGATAAGCTTGCATCAAAATCCTTCTCTCAGTTATATATGAGCTCAGACAGTATGCTTTGTACCACTTTGAAGAGCACTGTATCAAAAAAAAAACACCCAACCTTTACACAGCATTGTATCTGAGTATATAACCTTGAGGTTATATTGTCCTAGAAATCTATGCTTGTATCTTTGAGTGGGAGAGCATTTATTATGGTAGTCAGCAATGTAACTGTTTTGATTTGTTAATGTATTGTGATAGGCTTGGAAATATCCCCCTCCTTTGACCGAATTGCTCATTTGACCATCTTGCTGGTATGTGTGATACTAAGAGACGTAAAAAAAACAAACAAAAAAAAAAGACAAAATAAAATCTTTAGAATGTCTTCAGAGCATCTCTGAGGGGACAAAATATTTTCTCAAGATCACTGAATCCTCTAATTACAGATTTTGCAGAATGCATTAAAGGGAAGTGATATGAAATATCTTTAACTCCAGTGCAGGCTAAATTGTCACTGAAAGAAATTTGCATGTGCCTTTGTTGCTGTATAGAAAGTACACTGACTAAGAAGAATGTCTAGTCCATAGTTCTGTTCATGAGTATAACATCAGGGATATAACCAAAGGTATCTAAATTACTAAAGCAAATACAAATTTGACAAAGCTTCCTTGATGTATAGAAGGATATAAATCTTGTACAAATCAATCTGCCTCTGTACAGACTGTCAATGGCTGCCTTCCTTTCTGTACACAGATTGTTCTGTAAAAAACTATTTTTTCTTTTTTGTTACAAAATAAGTTACCCTTAAAAAAAATTGAAAGTGATTCAAGATACAACAGAAACCTTTAAAAATTGCAGAATGTTGATGTTTTCTCCACATTTGGTGCATTTTTAATAATACTGACATGATTTGTGGATGAAAATCCATTTTCTGATAAACTTTAATCCAAGAAAGAATAAAAAGAAATACAAAAAATGTTACTGTCAGAAATATGATCGTACAATATGGTATGTTTTAATTTAGTTTATTAGAAGAAGCAGTTTACATAGCTTTAAGAGGATGTTGTATATGCAGCATAAATGTGTCCTACATGTCCATGAGCCTGTTCTGAAAACAATAAAACCTTTTAAATAATATACTCAGGTTTTCAAAGGGACTTATTTAATGATTTAGATTCGACTTTTAAGCAGTAAACCCTAATGATTTAGCTATGATGAAAAAGTCTAAATTTTCACTGTTTCAGAAAACCCTTGACATTTACTTAACAACACGGACTCTTCTGTGCTACTTCTACTCTAGCATAAGACAGAAAACTTAAACAGACATCAGGAAAGAAGCTTACTGGAATGTAGAAAAATTATGTACAAAGATATGTATATTTTGATTAGACAGATAGCCACATTTTCTCATTAGTAGTAGTAGTAACAATTAGTAGTTGTAGTAATAATCATGACCCAAGATACAATATTAAATTATGCATTTAAACACAAGTATTCAGCCAAATTGGAAGTAACCAAACAAACTGACAATTATTATAACTTTAAAAAAGGCTTTTAAGCTATTACAGAAAAGCAATAATCTTTCTCATATGGCACACCTGCAGAGGGAAAATACTTACTTGAATTAAGATTAGGAAAATGGTCATCCCATTTTCCTAAACATCTGATACTCAGGCTCAAAATCATGGCCTAGAAAATAAAACATAAAAACCTTTCCCAGCACTGATAACACAAGCGGTGCTGCTGTGGATTCATGTTGCCTGGTAGGAATGAGTCTCACATGGACGGACAAGTCTAGCCCTGCTGCCTTGATTTGTTTGGTTCTTGCTAGGGAAGGTCATACCATAAAAAGTCACCGTTCCCCTGGGAATACATCATAATCATATTTGCCTCATATTTGCCATTGACCATTGTCCAATGGATTTTCTATTGCTGCTCTTGTCATAGAAGTTGCCATGCCCTTTTTTTTTCCTTGGCACTCATACTCTGTTTTCATTTCACTGGTATTTGTGGTCCTTTCCCACCCACTTAGTGGGTGTCACTTAGTGCAGGAAACATATGGCCCCATGCTATTAACAGTTTTGGTGCTTAATTTGATAGAGTAATGAATAAGAAGCCTATGATCACTACAGGAAGAGATAAGGAACACTTTTCTGGGTCACACAGAAGCACTAGGAATTTCAAGCACAATACTGCTTGATTACTTATGGTTACGATTACTTACTTTCTGCAGACCTCAAAAATATCTCTATAAGCAATCTCCAGAGATGCCAAATAGTGTTTCAGATTGGGATTTGAAAACAATGAAGCAGTTTCAAAACCAAAAATCAGACTGGAGATACTGCTTAGGACTTCAGGGTATACCATGTCTCCCATGAGCTGTGTGCCCCATTCGTGTTTTACTTGCTCCATATGAGAGCATATCATACTGCATTACTCTGCTCAAATGAAAAGGTATGGTTTAATCTGCAAAAATGCACCTAATTTTGGCCTAACTCACCTGTAAATTAGAGAATATGTGAAAGTGTGAAAGTGTGTGTGAGTGAACTCACACGCGCATATATGTGGTTTTGTGTGGAAAAAAAAGCAATTCTAAGGACTTTAGGGTAATTATTTAGGTTTCTTAGGTCTGTCTTGACTTTTCAATAATTTATTTGAGAAAAGGCAGAATCATTTCTTATACAAAAGATAACTGGACAAACAAGGACACTCTTACCCCAGAAAAGGATTTTCTTCAGAGACATTTGAAGTAATTTTTCAGTTGAATTTTAATTTTGAAAGTATGAGCTTCCATTACATCCTAAAATAAGCAGAAATATTTCCCTGCAGTTTGTTTGGGTTTTTTTTCAATTGCTCCATAAGATTTGTAACCCTAAAGGGCCCTTATTTTGTGAATATGTGCGAAATTGTTTAGAATCAAAAATGTGACTGATCAGTCATTGTCAGTCTCCACCCCTAAGCAACATGCAAAGGGGAAAGAAATGTCATCAAAACCTGAAAGGGCATGAATTGTTTGGGTATTAAAAAGGTAATCAGGTCCGACTGAAATCAACAGAAAACTTGCATTGACTTCATCAGCGAAAGTATTTCAGTCAACAATTAAAATAAAGGAAGAATAATCATTATCTATTTGAAATTAAGAAGGAAATACATATTTTAAATAAAACTTTTTTTTAATGGTCTTTTGAAATTATGCCATTGACAGCTTAAGATGTACAGAAATGCTTCCAGAAAAATTAAATGAAGTTTTACCTGAAATGAAGTTACTGAGTTCAGTCTGAATTATAGTTTCTAAGGGTTTTTTTCTGATTTATATCTCAGTATACACGTCTCTTCTGCTCTTCATTTCTGCCAGGACCAGAATCAGCAGGCAGGAAAAGTTATTGTAGTATTTCACAAAGCCAGGCAATATCCGAAGTCTCTCAGAAGAGCTTTTCTACTGAGATTTCTTGACAACAGGGGTTTGCATAAATGCAGATAAGCCTATGCAAGTATCTGAACTTTAGGTTTATCCAAACCAAAACAGCTCCAATCTTCTGACATTCAATCCAACTAGTTACTGTTCGTTATACTCTCCACAAGAAGGTACCAGTGCCTGTATTTTGCTGCCAGCCTTACCTGTTCCTCAGAGGGGATGGGATGAACTGACAAGTCCTCCTAGAGTCAGTGTCACCATAAGTGCACGAGGCATCTGGAACAACATGGAAAAGAAACTCACAGAGCACCTTCCTCTTCCAGTCCCCAGACAGCATTTCCATGACACTATGGCCAGTAACTCACATGCATCACTAAATTTAGATTCCACGCAGTGCAAGCACAGTATGACATGGTCTTAGCAGGCCTGTTTTCAAGTGCTGCATTGTTTGCATGTTTCTGCTATCTCCCCTCCTGCTGTTGTCCAAGCATTAGTTGATGTCCCATGAGAGTAGTAATGACATTGTCAAAGCTAGTAAAGGCAATTCAGATTGAAACGCCTTTTGCTTGGTCTCTGTTGAATCTTACTCTGATTTCCACTGGTGTACTCGGTTCTGCAACATTTATTGAGAAATACGTAATTCCATCTCTGATGTTTCTTTGCTTTAGGGCTGTTCTCTCTGCTCCAGTCACTTCTCAAGAAAACTATTTTATGCTGCTTCTTTCTTTTCCCCCTGGATTTTTTTTTACCTGAATTTCCCATTCAGTAGCTCATCACTGCTTTAATTCACACTTCTTGTACTCACCACTTTCCTCCTTGTATACTACATAAAGCTCCACTTCTACAGAAAAATGCTTGACTAAATGCAAAGTCCATTGCTTGTCTTACTGACTGATTCTGTCAGCTTGTACTCTGCCATCTGCATATATCCCTTTTTCACAGTTGTAAAGGTATTGTGCAGGCTTTTGAAGGTGAGGTCTTTTTTTTATGCATATGTCTTACACCCTGTACGTAAAGATGTGGCTTAGCAATAGTTGTCTCCGTGAAAAATACCATTAATTATAGTATCAAAAAACAGTAAGAATAATAGCAGATTTTTCAATAGTCAATTGCATTTGAATTATAACTCATGTTTATCCTGAATCATCAAAGACACTTTGTTTTTCCTTGTATAAACCACTGTGCATATTATCATCCTTCGTTATGCAGCTGGTACATGGGTATTTGTAGTCCCGCTACAGTTCCTTGCTAAAAAAAAAAAAGTACTTTCGGTTAATAGATAGGGTTCATATTTTAGAGTGCAAAAGACCTGGCTAAGTTCCTAATTAATTATTTGCTGCCTCTTAATTTAGCTGTGTATGTATCTAGAAAAAGCCAGTCATTTACTCCTTTAAAAATGACATATTTTGCAGGTGTTAAATATAATTTTAATATGCAACAATTTAAATGTGAGCTACTCAAATTGAGAAGAAAAAAATTTATTAAAGAAATGGCATTGCTTCCTTAAATCATATATAGCTCTTTCCATTATACCCATCTACAAAGTCCTTCATTTTCATTTTCTATTTTAAGACTTTTCGTCAGCAGAAGCTGTAAGGGCCGTCAATGGGGCTGTGGATGAGCTGTGTCAGTGAAATTACTTGGTGGAATAGGGCAATGGGTCCAAACTGGAGCATAGGAAGCTCCATGTGAGTGTAAGGAATAACTTTTTCACTTTGAGGGTGACAGAACACTGACTGAATGGGGTGCCCAGAGAGGTTGTGGAGTCTCCTTCTCTGGAGACATTCAAGACCGATCTGAATGTGTTCCTATGTGATTTAATCTAGGTGAACCTGATCTGGCAGGGAGGTTGGACTAAATGATCTTTCGAGGTATCTTCCAACTCCTCACATTCTGTAATTCTGTGATTCTGTGAATGAAGTTGGTGGAACTCTGCAGCCAAGGATGTAGTCTCCTTGTGCCTTAGGCTACTTGTAGTAAATATTCCTGCTAATTCCTGTACTTTCTCCATGCAAAGTTCCACTTCTCAAAGCTCCTTGTGTCAGCTCATGGCTCTCGAAACACATATGGTTCTCAACTTTACTGTGAAATTTGGAGAAGATTTCATGTGGCCTAACTGGGCCTTAGAAGCATGCAGTGTGCTACATATTCACAAGCAGAAATGTGTCTCTGATTAAAGACAATTGTGTTGGTTGTAAAGACCTTGGGCTTACAAGTTATCCCTAGCAAGAGATCTTCATCTAACTGGAAGAGTGGGACTGTTAACCAGAACTAAGGTCTTAAAAAAAAAAAAAAAAAAACTTCCAGAAGTACCAACAACACTTCAACACTTCAATCTGTAGCTACTAGGAGTAAAGGCTAGTGGTGGAAGGAAGACAATTAGAATGAGACTGGGGAACAGCATGTCAAAGACAGAACAAGAGATTCCTGAGAACCCTAGAGATAGAAAATAACAGTATTAAAAGATACAGGAAAATGAAGCTCCAAACAATGTTGTGGATGATGAGCACTACTCTGATGCTCTAAATGTGCTTAAGAAACCTGAGTATCCTAAAGCACACTCACGACACAGAGGAATTTGTAGCTTGAAGTCCAGCATGCTCAGGGTTTTAGCAGGGACAATTAGGCACACATAACACTGGGAGCAACATTCTGTAAAACACATGCAAGGATTTTCTGCTTCATTTTGTCAAGACAAAAACAAGGGAAATGTGTTGAACAAATCTGTTT
The DNA here is from genome assembly GCA_013399135.1 of Heliornis fulica. Classification (NCBI taxonomy): domain Eukaryota; kingdom Metazoa; phylum Chordata; class Aves; order Gruiformes; family Heliornithidae; genus Heliornis; species Heliornis fulica. Next base: position 20,570 of record VXBZ01000402.1, on the reverse strand, counting down.
GAAACAAGAAAGAACTGGAACACAAAGATGATGATTAATGCAAAACACTATTGTTAGAATACCAGCAGAGGTATGGTTTGGGGAGACCCTTAATATTGGTAAATACATTGCCATCACAATAAGAATAACAACTTTATTTATGAAACCACCATGGATGGACTGTGGAATTCATGCATTCTATGAAAATAGCAATTTTTCTATCAAACATACATATATTTTGTGTTGGTTTAGAAAGCATGGTGTGAAGTCTTTCGATCAATTTTTTTTTCATTCGCTGTTTGTATATATTTTTCCACGCAGAGAGAAGTCTATTGTGGTAGCTAGACAAGTGGAAAGAAAGTTTCTTCATTTTTCTTTTATCTTCATGTTAATTTATGCAAGGGATAATAACATATTTGCTTCCTGGATCTGCTGGCTTCAGAAAATATTCCTATACCTATACTTTTCAAGTAAAGAAAGACTCTTGCTTAAAGGCTTATGGTCCTGTGTTTTTGACATTTTGTATGGTAATAAAAGAGTTTCTTATCCACATTCATAACAGTAAAACATCACAAAAATAAAACTAGTTCTACTGACTATGTCAACAGTCAAAGCCATAAAGCGTATGAATGAAACAAAAAAAATACAACAAATCAAAGGTAACAAATTCAGATTTTTGTGGACAAGTAATTTAAAAAGCCTACATTTAGATTAGCTATTCTTGTACTCTTATATTCTTAGCCATCAAAATAGGATTCATTTCCCAAAGGAAAAATAAGAATTATAGCTTCCTCATTTCCTATACTGAACTGTCAATTTTCTAATTAATAACATTCATAGACTAAGTAATTAAATGGCTGTAGCTTTTTGTAAAAAAAGCAAAAATATTATTCTAATTTCTACTGTTGTCCAATTAATTGACAAAATAGAGTCAGATGCTTTAAAAAGAGTAAGTCATGTTCTTTTGTTGATGATGCTTTAACTTCAATTCTCTGTGAATAACAAAAGTCTGGTAATGACAGTTTTGAATATTCAGTTCATAAAAAGTGTTATTTATGCAGGCTTTTCATGACATTATGCACTTATTCCCAAGTACCACTTGTCAAGTTCTGCTGCCATTCACTTTATTTTTATAAAAGAAGCAGAACAGGTGCATGGCTACTGAATCAACACAATAAACTCTTAATTGGACCAGGTTAATGAGCCTAATTTCTTGAATTAGTACTTAATTAATTATCTGGTGTACATACTGGTTCAAGTTCTATCCTTGGCACTACACTGATTCTCTGGGTAGTAAATTTTATGTCTGGGCTGCTGAGAGTAAACTCCTAAATAATGGACCATCTTATCAAACCTAGAACCTATTGCGATTATTCAAGTATTCCCATCCCAGATATATATGTATGTAAACATAAATACCCACATACGTGTGTGTGTATATTTATATGTATCTATATATCTACATAAAAGAAGTCACATGAACTTCTATTTTCTTTTTAGAGAGAAAAGAGGAAAAGAAGAAGACTGATGTAAAGAGCACTAAGACTGAAACTAAGAAGAAAGGTATGGCTTGGAAATATTTCTTATTGGCCCAATTCAGCCTTTACTCCCACTCCTGGCTCAAATCCCATTGATTAATGTCAGGTTAATCCTATGCTTCTAGCTCTGTATTGTCCTCCTCTCAGTTGATTAGTCACTATTTGCTTGTTACTGCTCTTCAGTACCTGGCGTCTGATGTGTCAGTGTCTGATATTTTCTAAACTCTTTTGATGACAAACAAAAGGTCCTATTTGGTGGTATTCTACAGGCTTGTTTTATATATATATATATTTTATAGAGGGAGAGTAGGAATAAGTGATACTGCCATGCACAAAACTTATAGGAGATATCACTTGGTTCATGGTACACCACTTTCTGAAGGTGGGGTAGATTTATTTAATTAATTATTCGATTAATTATTTCATTAATTTCAGCACAACCAAAATTTACCATGACCAAACTGCAAAGCCTTGACATCCATTTAAATAAGATTTTGGGTCATTAATTCCCAGGAAACATCTTAAATCGACTAAGGTCTTGCTTTTGTGGGAAAATATTTATGTCACTCATTATTTATTAATGACCTCATTGTCACTGTTACTTAAGCTAAAATGTGCCACACTCATGCGCTGATGATTTTCACCTAGACTTTGATCAGTTATTAAGGATCTGGATCATCCATAGTCAATGCATAATGATTAATTTTCGTTTTCAGCTGATTGCTCTGTGGTTAGTTGGGTGCAAGTGCTATAAAGGAATAATCCAAACCAAACTCCCAAATAAGTCACATATTTTTCAGTATGTGCCCACCAGGACTTGGCTGACTGCATATTTGAGTGTATGATTCAGAGTTCTAGCATATCAAGTTGCTTTCTTTAATTAAATCTTAGAAAAGGCAAGGAAAAAAGAGAAGGCTCAACAGAAGACAGCTACCCCTGAAATTAAAAAAGCAGGTAAGAAATTGAAGTCTGTCTTTTTCCATAGTAGATATCTGACTATTTAATGTAAGCACTTCCTGGTGTTAAGCATTTGACATAGGGTTGTATGTCTCTATCCAAGATGGAGATATACACACACATACATAAATAACACATCTATATATCTCTATATCTATCTGATTCCATTTTATTTTTATATAGCATTTCGTGTATATTATGCATGCATATATGTATATGTATATATAATATGTGTAATTTTCAATTCTGTGGGCTTGATAATATTACAAAACCTTGAGAAAAGCTGCTTTGTCTTATACAATAGAAGTTAAGTGCATAAGTATTTTCAGAGGGTATGTGGCATGGAAAGATTGGTTGGAATGCACATATCAGCACTTAATTTGTAGAAAGTAAATCACTATCTAAGGCTTTATCCATGTCTAGAAATTATTACAATATTTTTTACAAATCTTTTGTGTTTCGTGCTTTTTATCATACAAAATATTTTTTTCAGTAAAATAGAAAATAATATTTGGGTCCTGTCTATACTGAAATTGTTGTAATTTTTCTTGTTATTCCAGTAAATTTACAAGTATATTTAATGCACGAATGTAAACACGTCTCCAGTAAGTGACACTGTCTGTCTGTGGAGTTGTCTCATTAAAATTAAGGAGAAACCAAATATTTAGTCTAGTGGTTTGGTCATAATCCTAATACTTAGAAAATGTTTCTACTTGCTGCATTGTCAGACACTTTCTATATAACCTTTTACAAGTCTTCAAGTACTCAGATGAGCCTTTCTGTAGACTAGAGTAATGCCCATAACCCTGGAGAAAGCTTTAAAATAGGATTAAAGGATTCAGGGCTATAGTTACTATGCCCCTGTTATCTAATTATTCAAATCTGTTAAGTTTCATCAAAAAACTGAAAGTATATATACTCCATTGTTTACTAACACTGTGGATTACATATGCAAATTTCAATATGCAACTGGCTTCTTTGCCATTGAGCCGTACATGGTCTACATAAGCTTTCCTATTCAAGTGCTTATGGATGAGAATAAAAATGTTAATTCATGTTACAACATAAAAATACAGAAAATTATACAGATTACCTTGGCATACTATCCTGGTAGCTCTATATTTAAATATATTTCAGTCTTTTATAGTAGGAAATGGTATACTGGGGAAGGGATAGGGATGAAAGGGAATACTCTTTTCCAAGTTAAGTTGCATATTTAAATGTATAAACACAGATTTAAAAAGAAAATAAGCTGACAATTCAAATATCTTTTCTAATTTTATTCTGGTTCTAAGCTTGTATTTCACTTGAGAATACAGAATTGTAAAAGATTACATTTTATGGAAGAGCTGCAGCATAAAGTTATTAATATGTTCATCTTCACAAGCTGTAGCTAAATCCAGTGAGTCATCCTACCAGTGCTAGAAAGACACAAATTAGACAAACCGAGACATCCGCACATTTCTGTCCCTTTTATTAGCTCCGTAGGCTGCTGCATTTTGAAGAGTTTACTAGCCTTTGTGTAAGAGGATGGTAATCCATAATATATTCTAGCTACACATGTTGCTGTTATTCCTCATTCAGCTTGCTCTTTGAATGCATGTGTACTTTCTAGCTTTGATTGGCAGCACCTATTGTTATCCCTAAAAGGTTTTAAGCCTGAAATAATTGCCACATTTGATCAACAGAATAGTAGCACATAGCTCAGTTTTGAAATGAGACACCTCAGTGTCTCAGAGTATTTACATGCTTTGGGCAGACACAGCGAATGAACCTCAGAGCACTTGAATCAGCACTGTAGGTAAGCATCCAAAAGCAAGCCTGTGAGAACAGCTTCCCATTTTCTTACCTTTCCTCATTCAAAGGCTGAGGCCACCGCATTAAAAATAAACTCCCTAACCTGGTTTCCAAATCCTCACATTACCTCCGGGTGCCTCTGAGTTTATGTCTTGTTTTGCTTCCCCCAACCTTCTGTGATCCCTGAATCCAAGGTGCATGCAGGCGTGCTGCCCCATCACCACCACCCACGCCCATCCCTGTGCCAGCCGGCACTTCCTTCTATCAGGAGCTGGCTGCCTAGCACCCCGCTCTCAATTCTGCTCCTCACGCTCACGCATCTCCTCCCAGAAGACTCCCCTCTGAGGCCCATTAACCAGGTTTTCCCCACAGAGGAACAGTGGTGTCTACAGGCTGTCAAGCACATGAGGGAGAGAGAGAGAGAGTGAGATGCTCTGTAGGCACTAGGTGATAAAAACATCTCTAAAATTATGCTCGGGGAGCAGCACTTCCCTCCCTTCCTCTCCATCTCTCTTCCTCTAACAAGGAATGCTTGTGATTGCAAATACCAAATACTTTTACTGATTAATTTTTTAGATTAGCCCTTTTGTCCAGGAGACGATTTTATCTCAAGTGTTACAAGAACAGTTTTTTACTGGTCTCCACTAACTACATCCCTTTGATGTATTTGTTTATTTGCATGCCAGCTCACTCCGTCTCTGTTCCTCTCTTCCTCCTTTCCAGTCTCCCTTTCTGCTGCTGCAGAGGAGCAAGAGTCATCTAACATGAAATGTTCTCAGTCTTTAGTACAGAGTGAACTGAATGATTCTTAATTAGCTTTTAAAAATGCATTGTAGATAAAACCACATTAATCCTCTGACCCTCAGCTCATACAAAAACATTGTGTTAATTGTCCTGAAAAATAGATAATTCCATTGTTACAAACTCAGAGGTCTTGCTTAAACAAACATAATTGTTGGACACAAGGGTCTGGCACAGTCACACTTCAATACATTTTACAATAATCCATCCAGCACTACTCTGGACAAAGAAGGAGCTGCATGTCCTAGTTTACGTGAAGAGTCTTGCCGAGCCTCTGCAGAGATAAGCCTTCCCAGGCTCTCCCAAAGCTCCCTGTAGTAAGGGTGCATCATCTTAGAAGGATACAGACTGCAATCTCTCTGAGGAAGAGGACCCTCTCTCTGTTAAAGCTTTGGTGCCCAGCCATACATGAAAATGAATATGCAGAGATTGGTGTTGTCGGGTACTCATAGTTTGCTTGCAGAGTGTTTCCTGATAGTTCCTTTCTCACAGTCTCAACAGCCTGAAACTTCTCCTCCACGTATCTTCTTTCCTAAAAAATCATGCTGTTCACATGCAGCCTGAAAGTGCCTTTCCCACTTTGTTTTGATTCTCTCAACAACTATCATAGGTAATATACAAGCTTATAAAGTAATGAAAATGTCAACTTGGATCATCACACTGCTTCCTAACTCTGCTCAGCTGTCATTGGTGATCATGCGTTCATGTTATTGCTGCATAATTGCAAATAATAACAATAATAAAAATACCTAGGTCTTGTGTAGCATTTCCTGATAGTAAACTTTAGAAGTGGTTTAGAAGGATAGTCAGTGCCTTTTCCTTCACTTTTGACACAGGGAAATTCAGATATAGACATGTCCACAGGGCTTATAATACATATCTTCTGAACTCCAGGTGAGTGCTAGCTGGATTAAATATCCCAAACCTTTACAATTCCATTATTTCTGTAATGAAAAAACAGGTACACCAATCAGTGTAAATGATGTTTGTGCAGAAAACATTTTTGCTCTAAAACATACAGCCTGATCAGCTGGACAAGTGTTAAAGAATCCCTAGGCTCTGACCCTCAGGGACAGATGTTCTAGGGGACATGTTCCAGGAACAAGATGTCCTTCCTGTAGTGAGGAGCCCAAAACAGAGCACAGGATTCAAGGTGTGGTCTCACCAGTGCCAAGTACAGGGGGACAATCACTTTGATAGTCTCACTGGTCACACTCTTTCTGGTACAAGCCAGGATGCTCTTGCCCTTCTTATCCACCTGGGCTCATTACTTGCTTACATTCAGTTGGCTGTTGACCAACAACCCCAGGTCCTTTTCTGCCATGCAGCTTTCCAGACTTTCTTCCCAAGCTTCTAGCATTGTGTGGGGTTGTTGTAACCAAAGTGCGGGACCTAGCACTCAGCCTTGTTGAACCTCACACGGTTAGCCTCAGACCATTGATAAAGCAGCCTGTCCAGATCCCTCTGTTAGAGCCTTTCTACCTTCAAACAAATCAACACTCCTGCCCAACTTGATGTCATCTGCAAACTTACTGAGGGTGCACTCAATCGTCTTGTCCAGATCATTGATATGATGCATGATACTGTGTCATATCTTTCACAACAGGCAGTGTTAGAAGAGGAGGGGAATGGTGAAGTCTCGCTTGGTGACAAAGCAAATCTTTGTCTCCTGAATAAGAAAAATCTTGGGGCTTCAAAGTTACAAACACTGAGGTACATTTTAATGATGTGACTAACAATATAGCAAACTTGCTCTGCAGTCATGAAAAAGTTAATATTAGGTGTAAAAAATCAAATCATTACCTTATAACTGCCACAGAATCTGTTATTCTTGCTACTCTGTGATCTAGTGAGATGATTTAGCTGGGGGAAAGTCTATGTTTAATCATCCTTTAGATGAAGGATGTTATAGCACTTAGTAGGCAGAGCAGAACAGAGGTGATCAGTAAAAAGAAAACCAGAACAACCACTGACTTTTGCATAGTTTTAGCACAGATGCATTTTTAACAACTGTACTTTCTTTGATTTAAAGGCCAGCCTTTGTCATTTGAAAAAAAAAAAAAACCCAAAAAACAAAACAAAAAAACCCAGCAAACCAACAACAAAAATAAAAACAAAAAACCCAATCCAGTGCTTTATAGGATATGCATGCAAAAGACCATTTTATTTTATTTTTTGGTTATTGGAAGGAAGACAAATTCCTCTGATCATTTTTTAATTCATGGTCTGAAGAACAACAAAAAAAAAAACATTTCATTTTGTGACTTCCTTGGCTCAACCTTTACCCCTGTGGTTTCGATAGTAAACCTGTTACAATAAGAGAACAACTGCTGACATCTGGTGGTAAATATCTTTTCCTTTCATTCTGTATGCCTGGAGGTTTTTTGTTATTTCAAATGTGGCTGTTTAAAGAGTTTGCTGATGAAATGATAAACCTATTACTTATTACCCTATGCTCAACCCGTTCTTTTCATAGCTGGAAAAATGTTAGAATGTTATCCAAATGTGACATCATTGTCAAAAGAAATGTTTTGGAATGACACAGTACTTTAAACATTGCCAAAAAGATAAAAAGTAATAAAAATATAACTTATGACATAAGCTTATGTCATAAACTATCTATCTAGAGCAGTAGATGCACATCACACTGCCTGAAATGCTTTGGGTGGACCCATCTGCAGTGGATTGAATACTTCATCTGGGATCCAAATGTTGATCCCAGATTTTTTTCTGATGAGTAAATGGGTTGTGCTTACGCACATTTGTAGAAAGACATCTCTGTTGTCTCTCGAGAACAGGGTTTGAAACTCCTCACTCTGCCCTGCCTATTCCCAGGCATGTATTTCCAGCTAGGAAATCACTAAAGTGCTGACAGCTTTCAGCAGCCCAGCTTGGGCACTGCCATTTGTCTCATGTTCCTTAATGTGATAGATGTCAAATGATAGATGTCAGCAGATGGGTGGGTGGTGGCTCCTTTCAGAACCACAATGTCATCTCTGCAAGGGCCAGTGAGTTGTAGAAGCTGTCTCAATTTAGGCTGATTACCATGACAAAATGTAATTGTGCATCCAGATTAAGAGACCCCAGTTATTTTCATAGAATCAAAGAATCACGGAATGGTGCAGGTTGGAAGGGACTTTAAAGGCCATCTATCTCCAATCCCACTGACATGGGAAAATGACACCCTCCACTAGCCCAGGTTGTCCAAAGCACCATCCAACCTGGCATTGAACACTGTCAGGGAGGGAGCAGCCACAGCTTCTCTGGGCAACCCATGCCAATGCCTCTTCACTCTCACAGTAAAGAAATTCTTCATAATATCTAATCTAAACCTACCCTTTTCCAGTTTAAACCCATTAAAAGACAAGACTCTTGACCTGTCACTAGATACCCTTGTAAACAGTGTGTCACCAGCTTTCATATAGCCTTCTCTGGGTTGAACAAGCCCAATTCTCTCAGCCTGTCTTCATAGAAGAGGTGCTTCAGCCCTCTGATCATCTTTGTGGCTCTTCTCTGCACTTATTCAAACAATTCAAGCTTTCTTGTATTTGGATGGTGCATCCCTACATGTGAGATCTCATGAAAGTGGAGTAGAGGAGAAGAATCACCTCTCTCAACCAGCTGGTCACTTTTCTTTTGATGCAGCCCAGGATATGGTTGGCTTTCTGGGCTGCAAGCATGCAATGCCAGCTCATGTTGAGCTTCTTCACCAACTGCCCCATCTACCAATAGGACAGAGGAGAGAATAGGAAGAGCAAAAGAGGCAAAATTCATGAGTCAAGACAAAGAACGCTTAGTAAGTGAAGGAAAGAAGGATAAAAATGAAGTGATGCAATGCCAATTGCTCATTGCAATGGCCAACATGAAAGATACCCTCCCCATTGTTTTTTCCCTACTCCCAGTTATTGATGAGTGTGGCATGATGTGGTAGAGAACATTGCTCTGGTGAATTTGGGATGTGTAGCTTCCCAACCTTTCTCCAGTATGGCGGGGTCAGGCAGAGTGGGAAAAAAGAAAGCCTTCATGCTGTGCAGCCACTGCTCAGCAACAGTAAAAATACTGGTGTATTATCAACTTGTGAGTGACAAATCTAAATCACTCTACAGGCTGCTATGGTGAAAATTAACTCCACCCCAGTCGGACCCAGTAGAGGCACCTATAATTGATGCTTATTTGCAGCTAGGTATTGAGAGATTTTCAGGAAAGATAAATGCAAAAATTCAGCAACAGAAATAATGAGTTGCTTAGTGATTCCTCATGCAGACAAAATGAGTGTACAAAAGCAGTAATTGAGGGACAATGGTGTATTATGCGTTGAGAGCAAATTTAGGAACAAGTCATGTTAAAGCATGCAGACAAAAAACGGGAGATCAAGTTATGGACTTTAGAACTCTGTGATCCTTCTCTAAGGTATTATTTACCGATATTGTCTTGACAGCTTTCTGTGCTAGACTGCTCATCCACTTCTAAATTTCTGCAGTTGCCATGGCATGGCTTGCTGTGTCCTTAGCGAAGTCTCTGGCTCTGGTCTCATCTTAACCACGATTTCAGTTGGTAATAACATTATAAGAATCAATTCCCATGCACCAAAACCTATAAAAAACCTCTAGTTTTCCCAGCTGGCTGACTGGAGCTTCTGGTTTCATCTCCTGTACTACCGGCTGATTAATTTCTGACTAATAACTTGCTCATGACACTATTATGCATGTCAGGTCCACTCTGATTTCTTCTTTCCTACTCCTCCTCTCCTATTCATAACTCACCTGCTGTTCCCTGATATTTTTGCATTAGTAGAAGCTTCTGCCTTCAGACATAAATGATACACCCAGCCCTCGAGCAATGGTTGTATTTACTAACCTGCAGAAATGCTGGATTAGGATTCCTGGACAGTTACCAGCAGGTGATGTTGTTCACTCTTCTTTCTCTGACACAGACAGTATTTAGTGGCATCTCTTGACTTTGTTAACAATTTCCTGTTTGCAGAGCTTTGTATAACAAAATCACAGAAAGTGGAGATGGAAATGACCTACTAGGTGATCTAATCCTTCCCTCTGGAAATGCAGGATAATTCCTTACAGAAAAACTTCAAGTGCTTTATCCAGTTTAGTTTTAAGTGACTGAAGCAACTAGGCCTCCATCAATTCCCATAGAGGATTATTCTACAATCTAATAGATCTTACAGTCAAGAAGTATTTCTTTCCAGTCTGCCTAAAATTTCCCTTGCTTAATTTTATCCCATTACTCAGAGTTATATTCTCTTGTGACACCCAAATATAGTCTCTCTAACCTCAGGGCCCAATTCTCTGCTGCATCACGTGTTATATTGCCACTTACATTTACATCTGGAAAGTAGCTTTAAAACTGACAAGTGAATGGCAAGTTGAGGTTTATATTTTTTCATACAGACGTGATATTATAAACCCTACAACAGGGAATATGGGCCATGGCCAGACATCACCTGAGCACAAGGCACTGGAGAGACTGGAACTTTCACATGGATACAGTGTCCAAAATGGAAAAAGAACTGAAAAAAAAGACACTTGAGTTATTTGCAAACTAAGGATATTCTTCACAGACAGAAATAAAGTATTCTAGTCACCTCTTCAGAAAGGGATGACTGTGTTAGTGCACTGAAAAAATATTCTGGCTACTACAGCTCCCTTTAATCTAGTAGGAAAAGTTAAACAAGAATGAATAACTAGGAGCTGAAGATAACTGAATCCAGAGTGAATATGAGGTACATATTCTTAACCATAAGATTGATAAACTACCACACCACAGGGTGGATATTGCTTTCCCTGATGTCTGCAGATGATTATTTGCCTTACGTACACACCAGATGAAAAGGTGCCTAGTTGAAATTTCGGAGTCTCTGACAACAAAGTATCAGTCTAGAGAACCTGATGGTGTGTTCTAACCTTGAACATTAGGGAAGTATGTCCTCAGAGATATACATGAAAAGCTAAAAGAAAATACAGTGGAGAGTCAGTGCAGGAATCCAACCAGAGAAAACCATCTTGCAGGTTCATTGGAAATTCCTTTCTGCATTATTTTTATAAGCCTTCGTAAGCAAGATCACATAACTGGTAGTTAACCTCTAAGAATCCAGTCTTCCACAGAGAATAAGAGAGCCTGGTTTGCTAACTGGCATTTCCAGAAATCACTGAGGCATATATGGTTATGGAGTGAAGATTAAATTGTATCTCAATATATATAAACAAACATATAATACATACAGTATACATAAAATATATATAATGTATATAATTGTATAATAATAGGGATATATAATGTATACATATCAAATATCATATAAACAAACAACAACAACAATTAGAAAAGTGTGGGACAAAGCTAAAAATATCCAGCAGACATGCAAACAGCAGAAAAGCAATGCACATGGTCTCCATGTGATTGGACTTTAAGAGAGTCTGCTCCTGAAACAAGACAAAAAACCAGCTCAAATATGTCCTACACTAAAAGGCTGAGCTCTAACACCTCTAAACACTTTAGAAAAAAAAGTACAGAGACAGCAAGGTCATTCTGGTGTTTCTGAAAATATTGTCCCTTGTTGCCTACCAAAAGAATTCTTCAGCTGGGAATGATAATGTTATTTATACCAAGACCAAAGACTTACATCCTTCCAGGATGTGGTAAGGTCTCAGTATTCAAGAGCTAGAAATGAAGCTAAATGCGAAGATTCAATGAGTTAGAATAAAGTTTTTTCCTGCTTTCCCTTTGCCTCTTCCTCACATTGCAGTAGCAACTGGTTCAACATAAAACTAACTCTCCATTGTGACTGATGAGCCAACTCTGAGGTGTAATCTGACCTCCTCTTTCATTTAGTATGACTTTGGCTTTAGCAGAAACTGCCTCCTTTCCCATTCTTGCCTGCCTATGTGTGCTGTACAAAAAAAAAAGCTGTAAAAAAGTGAATATTCACTAAGGTAGCTGCTCTGCCCATGAAATGTTATCAGCAGATGAATAAGCTTTAAGTACCTTTCAATGACCTCTTTGCTAACTATTGTGAGTTGAGGGTTTTCAAGGCTATGCTGAGTATTGCTCAGTCTAGACCTGTTCATTGTGTTCTTTTCCATCTTTGACTGTGCAGAGAAGGGAGCGATGTGAGAAAGGCAAATGGTGAGTGATGGGGGCAAGATCAAGTTGTCAAAGAAATTAAATACATACAAAGGAAAAGGAGGAGGCTTGGACTGATATTACAAACTCACTTTTTGGTGAGCTGGCATAAGAATCTTCCCCGAGCAAAGCAGAGATGTTGCTTTAGTGTCTGACTAATTTTAGTAAATCTCTTCTGAGGCTGCATTGTCAGTCTTGTAAATAAGTTTTTGGTGAAATGTGATCCCAGAAATAAAGAAGTTGGAAGGTAATACACATTCAGTCTAAAGACCACACAGGTAACCAAAAAATCATTTTTTCTTTGGAATTTCAGATATGTAGAATGAGGAACCTGTGCTGTGCAAGCAGCCGGATGACACAGCTTTAATTAAAGAATTTAATTTATTGTATCAAACTCTTTTGTGTTGGTGTGGGGATTAATGTAATGTTTTTTTTTCCAGTCACACACAAAAATAACAGTATTAGAATATGTCTACACTTCAAACAATGCAAAGTTAATCTTTTAAATTTAGGATAACTGTTGTGTGCCCTCAAAATAAGACATACATCTGATTCAGCAGGCCTGATATTTAGGATAATTATACTTTGTAACACATCCCTGCACAGACACATCAGGCATATTGCAATGACATACCTTCATAGTGTTAAGTATTTTCTTCTGTTACTGAAAGGACAAGGTGAAGGCTTGACCCACAGCTAAATAATGTCAGTAAGATTCTCGACAGTTTGCACTAGACTTACTTGCTTTCTTTTCTTTTGCTTTACACTTAAAAAGGAAAAGTGATTTTTTCTTTACCTTGAAGTTTTAAAAGCTTTTACTAAGTTTTAATGAACTTATAAAGACTTTCATGTCACTTATTTGAAAGTATAATTCAGTCTCTTGGATGCCTTTTCCCTAGAAAGGTTCATAGACCAAAGGTATTCCAGACTTATTATAGGGCATCCTTTACACTTCACTCATAGTTTCAATTGTTTAACCTTTCAATAAATGTTCCCATTGGCTCTGCTTGTTTTCTTGATCTGTTTTTCAAGAAGCAGAGTCAACTTTATGGCTTTGTTATACGTAAGTCTGGGAGACTAAGTTGGATGAAGGATTATTAAATGATTAGCATAATAGAATGGGAAGAAGAGCCATACATAGCTGTGGTTATAAGTGCATTGATTTTTAGCTTGATTCTGCATGTGGTTACTTTCTTATAGATTTAGCTTCACTTACAAGAGTGTAATTAGAGTAGTGCAGCACCTATAAAGATAAAGGGATGGACATTTCATTCTTCAACATCACCCTTTTCACAGAAGGAGCGTACTGACTGCATCTATGTTCGGAAGTACAAAAATTATCTTCATCCTAGTGATAATGTCTACAGATGCCATCTGTACATCACAGAAAGAGACATCATAAGGATGAGTAGCATACATACACTTACCAAAAGCTATTCTGGCTGTAAAAAAGAAAAAAACCTCTTGTGAATCATTGAAAAATATAGGTCCTGTGCTTTCTTAAGAATAACGTACAGAGTATATTCCCCACGCTGTTTCAACAAAAAGTAAAAATGTTAAAGAAAATTTTTAGCAGACATATTTACACTTTTTACATTACCTTTTCCATAAATGACAGCAGTTTGTTTAATTAGTTAGAGCTTCCTGTGTGTGGATGACTAATCTCATATCGTGCTCCAGAGTTACGCTTTTTAAATCCATTCCTGATGAATGCAGAAGGCAATGGAACATGTTTCCACCTGCTCTGCAGTGGGAGAGACTGAATCCATTTCAGCAATTACAAAATAGAAAGGAGAAATCATTAATTAGTAGAACTATGAATCACTGGTACAGTTGAAGTTGTCCATTCCCAAAGTGCAGGCTGGTTCTTACTACAAGTGTGCTGAACTGCTTGCTCACATCCCTCTCTACTCGTTGGTTTTTTTGGGTTTTTTTACTCTGCTGAATGAATTTTTTCAATTATCTTTGGAGATCTGTTTGAGATAGCATTTATTATTTTAGGCATGTGTATTGCCCCACAACTTTCTGGAAAGTTCTGTGGGCTTTAGACTACCACATGCTTCTCAGACTGTAATGGTCAGGGTTCATGGGCACTAGGTGGCTACACAGAATATAGAGCTCCTTTGTAAATGGCAACAGACAAAGCGGTGTGAGGAGACTCTAAAGTGGGAAGCAACACATGCAAAGGCTAGTGATAGGAAGGGACTTGGAAACACCAAAGAAATTAAGAAATGGTCCAAAAGCCTACTACTGTGAGTGGGGTGGAAATAGATATGATATTAAAGAGAGGTTACACCCTCTACAGAGCATGGAAGGAGGTTCTTGAGTATTTTTCTTGCTGCAACAGAAGAATGTTCTGTCAAAATTTTAAAGTACTGTCACTGATTTCCTGTTGTAATCAACAACAGAAGAACATTAGTTAGTTAAGTAGTTAGCTGATTTTTTGTAGTCTTAAGTTCTTCAGACCCGTTTATGTCGCCCTTTATACCATTACCTTTTGAGAACTGTCTTTTATAGTCCAGCCTCAAGTTACTTGAGAAAACTTGGCTTTATCTTCCCAAAGCTCCACTGCCTCCCGTTTTCACTCAGCGATAAGAACATCATCTGCAGTTTTCCCTCACTTGGTGTCCTAGAGCCTGGAGAGATTTAAACACAAAACCTGTAATGTGGGATTCAAGGCTTACTGGCCTCTGCCAATAAATTTCCCTGATCATTTTCACTGCAGGAGGGGTAGCTATTACATCTGTCGCTATTCTTCCTCAGGTACTATTTTATTAATGAAGAAGTCAAGAAGATTGCATAGATCCTGGAATTTCCTCTAACTTGTTAAGCAAGAAAGGACAGGAGAAAGGCTTTTGTGGATATTTGAATTGTAAGGACAAGAAGCTCCATGTTATTCCCAAAGGAAGGTAGTTAGGCTCTGGTTTGGGAGTTTATTGCTGTCACCAAATTGATCAGGGAACAGCTCTGAATCAGCAGTGGTACAGTACCTTGCTTTTCCTTTTGCATGTCTTCAGTGTCGCTGGTGCAGTGAGATGCCTTTCTTTTGCTCACCAAGATATGTTATTTTGTAAAAGGCAAGGGGAGTTTTTGCCAGTATTGTCACAGAGCATATGGCAATAGCATGCTCAGTGATTAAGACATAGAGTAAAATCAAGTGTTGGTCCAAACACAGCATTTTCCATGTGTGAGAAACAATGGCATTTCTGAACAGGTCTTTTATGGCAATGTCAAATTTCAGGGTTTCAGGAAAATATGTTAAAAAATTAATCCTGCACTCATATGGGCAGTTTTGATAGGGCCTTACTAGATTTTAACTCTACTGAGAAGAAGAAATTTTATTTGATTCCCTGTAATATGAAATTTTAATAACTCAAATGTAAAATAGAGTCATTATAATAAAGTGTAGGCACTCAGATAAAATGCCCCTAGACGTGAGGTGCTGCTGTTTCAGATGAGATCAAGCAAAAAATACTCCCAAAAACTTTGAGGTGTAGTCAAGTGGCAATTAATTAATTAATGCCAAACAGTTAGTGTAAAATTATTTTTAAAAAATATAAATTAGAAAGTGAGTAACAAATACTTAAAGAAAGTTCAGACTTAAATGCTTCTCAGAATGTGGAAAAATCTTAAAGAGCTCCAAGTAATGAAAAAAGAAATGTTAGACCATGGTATATTTCAATAGCAGTTTTGAAAATTCCTGTTTAATTACTCTGTGTTCAACAGCAGTTCAGAATTCATGACGCTCAGCTATCTGTGGAGTCTTGCTCTTTTACCACTGTAAATCACATTAACTGCAAATCTTGCTACTTAATAAATTGTTTTTAGATTCTGGTACATCTGCTAGCTTGGGGGCAGACTGCACTGAGACTGGTCTCTAGGCGACATTAATTACATTTTTTATTCACATGATGGAAATTCTTAGCCATCAGATGCCACCTGCTATCATTTTTATTCCCACTCTTATGAGCCTTTTCTCAGGACAGCAAAGAGTTCATTAGCTGTCATACTTGTAAGGTGCATTGTCTTAAAAGCTCTGCTGTTGTATTGCGTTTTTATAGCCCAAACCAAGTTCCCAAAATATGTTCTCAGTTGTGCTTTGGCCAGTAATAACTGACAGAAGCTGTTTTATTTTCTGGAGACCCAGCAAAATTTTACCTTCAAGACCCTGAAAATATAATTTCAATTTTCAACACAATTCCCTCTGATTCTTGAAGTTTTTAATTTTCCATCCTCACACTTTTCTTCTTCTACAACTTTTAATTGCAAAATGAATTGAATGACTGTTAAAGTAAATTATAAGAGCCAAGCAAAGATTCAAGATTTGTGTAAATCTTAATGGAAACATTCTTTTCTGAGTCATCTATGGTCACGTTGTGTGAGGCATCTTCATCTTCTCACAACTTATCTTCTCAAAAATCTATGTAGCTCACTAGCCAACTTAGAGGTTTGATTAAGTCCATTGTAGTATATAATCACCAGCTAAAAGATAGAGAAGGCAGATGGTCAGTCCTAGCTGAGGTTTAGGATGAGAATTCCTCCTCCAGTATCTGCTTAACATTTTCAATTTCTCTTCAGCATTTGATTCAGTGAATCACATCTTTCGAAGGAATCTATTTATTTGCCAGGGTCTTTGTGCTTAGTCCAGATCAGCCAGTACAGAGGAATCCTTGCATCCATAGCATCCCTAATGTTAGCTACTGGATTTCACAATGTTTAATTTTGATACTAGCTACCATTCAGTTTGGACAATGTGGTTGCCAATTGATGCTGAAATTAATTTCTCTGTGTAAATTTGATCTTACTGTCATGTTCTTTGGTAAGTGTCCAATTATCTAAAGCATAAAAAATACAAAATAATGCTTCCAATAGTAAAAGTGGGTTTAGGCAGCTATTTTAAACAGTGCCTCACTAGCAGAGCTATCAATATATTGTCCCTGAAATATTCATTTCTCTGAACAGCAGTTTTAACAAGATATTATTTTATACTGTTAAATATATTTGAGTGAGAGATTTCTAGGAAGAAAAAACACAGAGAAGCCTTTCAAGAGAGTACAATTTCAGACCCATTTATTTCCCAGAACCTCTTTTATATATATAAAAATTATAGGTTGCATGGAGCTGCTGAAGATCTGTTGTTCTCAAATGCACAATGTACTCTGTATTCTAAGTCCACTGCTAAAAAATGTGTAAAGGTTTTGTGAACCCCAGATCCAGAATTCACACCAGAGTAATGTTGGAAATATTCCATTCTGGAAGTTTGTTTAAACTCAGTCAGCCGCCCTCTGTACTAGAACACCAGGACATCCTTGTCTAATGGCTTATTACCAACCTCCTAAAGACTCGCTGGCATGAAAGGCTCAATATGACCTTAGAGGGATATTTTTTTCTTGCCCCACATGTAGTTTAGATGTCATTTGCAGTTACTGTGTACTATTAGTTTACTTCAAAAGAATGCTGATTGAGGCCTGAGGAAAAGATCGAGCAATGTGCTAAAAAAAGGTGAAAGAATAAAGTACTGCTTTGCTATTTCACTGAGATGCATCTGTGCTGGCTGCCAGATGCTCATTCCTAGCTTGAATTCAAAATTGATCCTTTTAGCCTGTATAGATAAGAACAAAGTCAGATCATGCTTGTTTAAATATTTGGTGGGTTTTAATGAAATAATAAGAAAATAGTTTACTGCTCTTTAATCTTTTTCAAGAGCCGGGAAAAGAAAAGGTGATTCATTCATCTGGGAAAAGGGGGCTTGTACAACCACATTTGCATTTTGAGAGTACAGACCAGAATATAGCTGTCTTCAGATATCTCCTGAGAATAACTGCAAGAAGAAAAGGGTGCTTCACATTCCTCTAGCTGACGAATGACTTGGTTAGTTATGGTGCTTAGCCTGTTAAAGCCTGTTACAGATCCGTTCAATAAAGCCCACGGCTAGGGTGCTGAGAGGTATCCAAAACCATTGGATATTTCAGTATTTGGCTGGTCTACATAAGCCCTTTAAGAAAACCTGAATATCAAAATATATCCTCAGCAATTTCTGAAAAATGGATTGCTTCATTTCAGTTTCCCATTATTTGATGTCAACTGATTCTGCCACCAATATCAAAGACAGTCATGGTGATTTTGACCATACTGCTGGTAAAGACTGCTGGGGTGCCCAGGATGATGTTCATGTGCTATATGGGTCCTAATGAAGTAACAGTGTGGGCATCATTCTTATGCAATGCACTTGCATTTCCTCTAGCCAGATTTATGATGTCAGGTTTTCAAGAGAAAATAGCCTAAAGCTCTAGAATTTACAATTCCTAGGCTGTTTGGCCAAGATGTATTTAGGTTAATGTTCATCTGTTGCCCAAAAGTGACATTGAATAAAGAAGTTTATTTCCTTTGGAAATTCCCCTTCTTGACCAACCCACTGAAAGGCCAGAGAGCTGGTTGTTGCTGTTTTTAAGAAAGAGATGTAATGGCTATAAAAACTTGATGTTATATAAGCTTTGTTCCCCAACCACACTCCCATCATTTAAAAATTAAATCCTAGACTGGTGCAGAAAAAATGTGCTTATTACTTTATTTACACTATGTTAACTCACTGCTCTATGTACTTTTGGTATTATTTTCCTTGACTTGTTTAGTTGCATGTTATATGTGCCTTATAGCAGGTAACTACATTTAGGGACTTTAGGAGTCTTCATAGTTTTGCCTCTTTCAGTGAGATCTGTCAATTGTTCAGTTCTTTGTACTATGTAATTTATATCAATGAAGTGTGAGGTGCCAATATGTAAATGCTATATAATTTTAAAGGAACTGAAGGAATCTCCATGATTCACGGTCCTCCAAAACCACTTCTCGCCAGTTATCTGTAAATCCTTCCAACCTAGTTGCCTTAGAAATCAAACTTTAGGCACCTTGGCTTGAAAAGAAAAAGCCTAATAGTACAAATAGTTACATTTTAATATCTTTATGTGCTACTGGTTTCATCAATTGGTAATTTTTCTGCTCTTAAAAAGCAAACCAAACCAAAACTACACCAAAAATATGTATTTTCTTACTGGAAAAATTCTCCATGTATTTGCTCTTACTTTACTACATGTTATGTACTTCAGGTGATGGAAAAATATTTTGATTCTTTTAACATAAATTATGGTTCTAAAATATATTTAAATATGTTGTTTTAATAAATGATGACTTATATGAAAAAAATAAAAGGGGAGAACTTGAGGGCTTTATTTAGATACAGTCTGTTATTATAAATGCTGCTGCCAATTTATTTATTTTTTATAACCTCCAGCATTAGAAGATTATTGTGATAAATGATTCATATCGCTACAATATACACCTTCCAAAATTTCCATATCTGGCAACTAATAGGCACTTCTTGAAGACTTCAATAGGATTCTTAGCCAGATAACATGTCTGAAAGCTGCCTCATGATTAATTTCATCTAAATGTGGTAATTATCATACTTTGAAGTAATGCCTGCAAAACATACTTTCACAGAGAGTTAGTGGAAGCAAAGGATTAACCTATAAATATTTTGGTTCAGAGCAGCATATCACCCAAATAGAAATGTATTTTCTCTTGAATATTTCAAGACTTTTTATTAGACTACTTGGCAGTCATTTGCATTACCTTATCTCATATCAACTTCTTCACAGCAATTTAGAGAGCAACAGAAAGTCAAGCAACTTGGTATTATTATCAGTAATGGGATAGTCTTGGTTTTGCAGGCTACTTATTTTGGCATCTTCTGCACTGAAGTATTTCTTCTATTAGTGTCTAAGAGTACAATTAATTTATCACTCATATATGTTGTGAAAGTAAGCATTTTCCTTCCTATATTCTAGACATACTATAGATTACTAGAGAGGATGTTCATTTCCTCATGAGCACTCATGGGAGTGGAGTAATGTCTATCACTACTTTAGGATTCCTGTCTCGCAGGACCTCCATGAACCGTTTCTTAGTTTTACAGGTGAGACTAGTGAAAAAAGTACATAAGGACCTAAGCATGGTTATAAATGACCAAATAATATACCTGAGGTAATAGCACAAAGTTTTACATGAGGTAGAACAGCACCCAGAATTCTAATGGAGAGAGAAAATATCGCTGAGTATTTGTGCCGACTTGCATCTGGTCAGTAAAGATTCCAAACTTCCCTTAAACATCAGAAAAATAGTCCTATGAAAAACAAAGGGGTACAAAAACGCCACCTCAACTGAAGGTGAGGCTGAACAACTTAGTTGAATTTCTCTGGTAAGCTGCATGGCCATGTTGTATATCAATATAGTTGAGATATTTTAACTTTATTTGAATGAAGGAGGGACAGATTTTGCTAACTCTTATATCACAGAATCACAGAA